>BSBK01008107.1:485000-665641 GCA_027943335.1 Chamaecyparis obtusa | reverse complement strand
TGTATATATATATATATATATATTATAGTTTGATACTATATACATGCAACTCAATGCCATATAATGTGAAACTCAATTTATTAAACTTACCACTTTGACCAATCCTAAAATATGATCGTAATCAGTAGAAATCAAAGGAACATCATCAAATTTTTCATCTTCATCTCTATCAAATGTATCAGTAACAACTAGTGGCATTAGATTCCAGGCACCTACATATCCACATTGTTGATTGATGCATTTCTCGTGGTTGTCAACAATGTAGTGACAATAAAAGCATGAGTAATCCTCGGTGTTCAATGTCTAATTGTGATAATTTGTACTCATAACTAAATGCAAAGATCACATCTTTTCTATCCTCTTGCAACCATGCATAATTTTTCTATCAACACATGCAGATATAATATGAATTTCATTTTATAAATTTGAATAAAGATTGTAAAATTTAAACAAGAATAAATATGTATATCACACATGCATAATTTAGAAACATGTGCATACCTTTTATCTCCCAAAGTTCTCTATGTGGTACCGCTTGAGTCATTCTTGATGATGTGCCATCCTCATTTGATGTGAAATGTGTCCTACGCCATTCAACAACATCATGTTCATTTTTTTATATGAACTCCAGTATAATTCATTTGATACTTTTGTAGAGCACATTTGATGCAATCTCCAGCACCATCATGTTCACCTTTTCCATGTCCACTCTCAAAGAAACTCCAGACATGTGGTATGTTTTCATTACGATGATATCTACATAGTGCATAAAATTGTCTAGATGATTTGAATTGTGTAGCACATCCATCTAACCAAACATTATGTTTATACAATTTTTATGTGCCTTTCTTTCAAATTTGCCAAAAACATCTTGAAGCAGTTTTCTACATAATGAATGTCATGCTCTTTATTATCACTTATATAAAAATGATATTCCTTCTTGATGACCCGTGCTTCAAATGTGCTCTGAATACAATCCAAATCTTATTGTGGATGTCGATAACACACATGTACCATAATAGTAATCTTCTCTAAAAAATAGTATTCTAATTGAACCACCTTTTGATGAACAAATGAATAGTTTTATGCAAAATCAACAACTAATAGAATAGTTCCAAGTGGGAAATTGTCTCTCAGTGTTTGGAATTGTTGTTCTTGCCACTTTGCAAAAATGGTATGATGAATGTAGGGTTGAATCATTTTTAAAATTTGTCCATACATGCTCCAATAGTTAGTTCCTCTTGAACATATTCAAATCTTTTAGATTCTTTCCCAAATTTTGTTTCATTCTTTACATTTTTGTAAATCTTGCAATTTATGGTCTTTGTTACATCAATATTTTCATTTTTTCAAAGGAAAATAGCCAAATCAGCACATGTTTCACATATTCCTTTTATGCAATTTATTTGACCAAACTGCATCATCTCTTTTGTCACATAAAATGGATGAGATGAACTCACTTCGTCTAGTAGGAGTATATTCAAAACCATAATTTTCTTCTACAAACTTTCAAAAAACCAGATAGTGGAGATCAAATTGAATATGATAATGACAACAATAAGTTTCAAACCACTTTATTTGTCCTGACATAATATGGCTTCAATCTTTCAAACAATGTTTGCCCAATCTTTATATTAGGATTTCAACTACAAAATGACACATATATTTCATGTTGCGTTGTATCCAACCAATGTTTTGTATGATATTCATATTGATTAGTTACAATTCTATGTCTAATAACATCTCTACTATTTGATGAAGGATGAGTATTATCATTCCAAAATAATGTGACCAAATTCTTGATTCCCTCATCAATTGTATTAGAACAAGGATCTCTACACATGATTCCCCAATTGCCTTCCAAGGTGCTATCATCCAAAATCATTCTCCTTTTAACATATCATGATATTATTTTCCTACTAAAACCAATCTGAGATGAAACTGGAGATATTTGTCTATTTCGGGGCATAGTGTTACCTACAATGGATGTCAACATAACTCTTCTTGTAATGGTCTTATCTTTATTTTGAGGTCACTTCCCTACCTAGTTCAAACCTTTCCAAATATTTTCAATCATATCAGTTTGCATGTCAACAACTTTTCTCTTCTTTGATGTTGTGTCTATACCCAATAATTTTAATTCCTCTTCCAACTTTTTGTTTATAAGTACAACTGAAAGAAATTGGGCTTGTTCAAGTGTTTCAAAATTATCAAATTTAGCCAATATTTCTCTTTCTATCTTATTCATTGACCTCTTCTTAGCAAGACTTAAACGTTAAACATTAGAAAATGATCTCAATTTCTCCACATCCATTGTAAGTAAATGATCTAATTTTCTATAATTAATATTTCTCTTTACAGTTTGATCTAGATCTATAAGTTCATGTATACCTGTAGGAGCACATAATCCTGAGCCCTCTCCAACATAAATTTCTTAAGCTTTCGTAGGGAGTGATCCTGACCCTTCTTCAGCGTTCATTTCTTCAACTTGGCTTGACCTTCCTGCTTGATCTTCTCCTTCACCTTGACCATGTTGATTGCGAGTTATATGTACAAAAATGAATCAATTAGAGAAAAATAGAGCATAGGTCCATAAAATTTAGGCACGTAAAATTAGAGGTAGATGGGTTCATACCTTCTTTACTTTTATAATAATATGTCAATGCAACATCACGATTTCTTTGTTTGGTACTAGGTGACCTTTTTCTTGCATATTTACTTTGTTTTCCCTTCTTGTTCCCCATTTCTTCTCTCCAAAAAAATTTCTTCTAAAAATTTGGCAATAGTAATTCTCCTCTTCAAAAAAAATATCTTTGATAAAAACACCAATAGCAATTCTCCTCAAAAAAAATGCATTTCAAAAAATCAGAGCAATAGTGAAAAGTGTGAATTAATTTGATTGCAATTGTGTGAAAAATGAAAAAAAAAACATTTTATTTTATATCATGCCGAAAAAAAATTACCATAATTAGCCGACCCACTTCGGGCGAAGTAGGTTGGGTAAAAGTCTGGTGGGGCTTGTTCCCGCCAGATTTTTCCCAAGGGGTCTTCGTATGAAGACCTCTTTGCATGAAGACCTTGGGATGGCTTTGCGCGAAGGGGGTCTTCGTACGAAGACCCCAAACTTGAAAAAAAAATTCAAGTTGAAAAAAAAAAGATGTCTTTCAAGGCCTAAAACAAAGACCAAACAAGATGATGTTCTGAAATAAAAAATGTCAGACGATGTTACTTTGAGTAAGCTTTCTAACAACTATAATTTTAATACATGTTGAGTTTATTTTACTTTCAAAATTAACTTTAATTAAATGTAGGTTGTTTGGTCAGAAAATAACCTATCTCTTTGACACTTTGGGAAAAATAGTAACTTACAAAAAACAATTATGAAAAATATGTAGGAAAAGCGTATTTGTGTTACCTTTCTATCAAAAAAATAAAAAATGAATTTTTATATCTCCAAATCAAGTTAGAGAGATCCAAAATAAGTTGTGTCTAAATTACAATTACTCTCACTTTAGAACTTGATAAAGTATGAAATATTGAACCAAAATGAATGAAACCAATTCCATCCATTAGATATTGAAGTTAACAATATAACCTTGAAATAATTACATCATTATCATTTTTGAAAAAAAAAGTTATGCTAATCCAAGTGACAGACACTCCTTAAAACGTTGATTTTTCACACAAACCACTTTTTGAAGGAGAAAGAAAAATGGATTCAAAACAATATTAATTTTTTAAAATGTGTTCTAAATGTTGTGGGAAAAGTTGTGTGTGTCCTTTATATTTATATTAACCATGTGTTGCATGTGTGACTTGTAGTATAAGCCTACCTACTGCAATCAACATTTCCTCAACTTGAGTCAAGTTTTTAAGCTCCTCAAGTTGTGGTCCTAGGTTCATATTATTTAAAATTGAGAATATGTTATTTCCTATTTCATGTCAACATATGTTGCATACTAGGCCTTCTAAGGTGTGTGGCAGTTTCATTCCTAGATAACTTTCTTGAAAATTATGGCACGTATTTGTAATTATAAATCTATCCAATTGATGTTTAAATCGCATTTGGAATATGTATAAATCATCTTGAAGAATTCTATTTGAGCTTTGTATATTTTTTGTGTTGCCTTGTGCAGCTAGATTGATTCCAATTTGACTTGTATGATGAGGTTTTTCAAGCACATAATCTATTGTTCTTGAATATTCATTTTGAAGATTCAATTCCATATTTTTGGTCAATAGTTTATTGTACCACCCACTTGATACAAAATCAACTTCATGTCTTCCTTGTCTTTCAGAATGAGACACTTCATCATATCTTCATTAACAACTATTTTTGTTCATATTTTCTTTCTCTCTTTTTGTATTCCAATTGTTGTACCAATAATCTTTCCCTTCATGTAGCATAATTTTATCTTCGAGCTTCATTATTCCTTCTTCTTTATTCGTATCTTTGAGTGTCTATATTTTTCCTCATCATCGTCTTTGATATTCTCTCTAATATGCTCTATGTTTCTCCCTTTTATGTTGCCTCCTTTCCTCCCCTGATTCAAAATTCAATGTCTATTGATTCATCGCTAGAAAAAATTTAAAATTTTCTCAATTCATGTACTCTCATATTATTGGAGTAGAAAAGGATTTTGGTGTAACTTAAAAAATTGGAGTGAATGATAAATAAGTGCAAAATTATTTTGAAACCAGACATTTGAGGATTATAAAATTAATATATTAAGTAAAGTTAGTTTCATAGTATGTATGTATGTATGTATGTATGTATGTATGTATGTATGTATGAATGTATGTATGTATGAATATATGTATTTATGTATGTATGCATGCATACATGGATGTATACATATGTATGTATGTATGTATGTATGTATGTATGTATTCATGTATGTATGCATGCATGCATGGATGTATACATATGTATGTATGTATGTATGTATGTATGTATGTGTGTGTGTGTGTATGTGTGTGTGTGTGTGTATGTATGTATTTTTATCTCAAGATCCCTCTAAGAAAAAGATGAGAGTATAACCTGTGATAGATAAACGGTTTAAGAAATTCAATAAATCTAGCATGTTTTTAATTTATTTAATATAAATAAAAAAGAACACAAATCCTTCAAATTTGATACGTATAATACAAAAATTCCTCAAAATTGGTAACTTTAAAATATAAGACTCATTAAATTGTACTATAGCAAGATTTCATTATAGTGGTGCAAAAACATGCAGAATTTATCGATGATGATAATAAAATTTTTGCATTCCTCGTATTGCTCATCATAATGTATTTATTTCATAAATTCACAAAACCTAGCTTCTTTCCTCCATGTCTCATAAATTTCCCTTGTAAAGCCTTCCATTTGTACAATTTGAAGATCTTCAACACCTCTAAAATTTAAGCTTGTGGTATGAATTTTATTGACCATTTCGCTAAAACACTCTAAAATTACTCTCCCAATTTATCCAAATAGGGTTCAACATATCCATTTCATTGTACAAGGTCATCTAGAAATAGTGTCATAGTAATATAAATTTTTAATTCATTTTGTTCAATATTCATATATAATTATTTTCTGAGCATTATAAAATTATGAAAAAAAAGGTTAGTATCATTGGATGATGAGAATCAAGATATGCATTAACAAAAAGAAAATGACATTACAAAAGAATGGGAATTTTATTGAAAGATGATACATATGGCATTGACAAAAATACATTCATGGTAGAGCATTTACTTAAATAGGCAATAAAGTTAGAGCTTTAAATTAGGTAGAGATTGCAAAACAAGAAGTTGAAGCAATGAAATTATCTTTTGAAGACTCTTGTTGTAAAGTGGATGTGGATACTAAATGTACAAAAGGTGTCAACAGAGGAATATGCATATATAAAAACATTAGTGCTTTAAAGATATTCAAGAGCTTGGTTGTTAGATGTTGGCCCAAGTGAGCACTATGTGCTTCTAGGGAATGTATGAAAACTAGTTGGAAATTACTAATGACAGCCATATGTAGAGCATTGTAAATCCAAGAAGTTGCATCACATTCTATTAGCATGTCATTGGAGAATAGACCCCCTGCAATAGCATCGCACTTAGTTGAATCATAGGTAGATATAGCTTCATTGTAACTAGACGATGGAAGAAAATAATCTCTAATACATGCATGTGCGAACTTCTCCACAAATTTTGAATCATGGACCAAGTCCATGCAATTTGACTAAAAGCACGATACTACATCAAAATAGTAGATTTCACTAGAATTATTGTTAAGAAAATGTTCTCCTAATATTACTTAGAACAATAATTAAGCTCATGGACACTAAATAGAGAAAATGTGACACAAATTTGTTGAATCAGTTGGCCCTAGAATTGGGTAGTCATATTCTGGTCGTGAAATGTAGATACCTTTATTTATCATCACTTTGAACATTATGAAAGGGAGTAGAGATCAATATATGGTTAATTAAAATCAAAGCAATAGGAAATTATGAACATTAACTTAAGAAAATGTACTATACATGTTTTGTCCTATGTATAGAAATAGAAAAGTAGACACTACTGCAAAAATGTGGAATCTTATTTTCTCTTAAAGAAAAGTTCAATATTAATAAAATACAAAAACAAGTGAATATAATAATACAATTTATACACATCATATTCATATTATTTCAATACTTGTTTTCATGTTTACTAAATAATTAACAAACAGTAGTCACAAAAGGTATGCCTTAAGGATTTGGTCCTTTCGTTGATGTAAAATTTACAATAATTTCTCTATATTTTGTTGAGGTGAAATTTAAGACTCCCTTCAATTTTAAGTCACCATATGTATGGATTTCCTCATTGTTAGGAAAAACAAAGATGAATGCATGCAACACTATATGGAATTTTAACAATTATAATGGAAATTGAAGCATTAATGCACTTGGTGGCATTGCCTTCCAAATAAAAGGTTAAAAATTTGTGGGCAAAAAAATGATTAAATGTAGTTGGCAACATTTCCTTCCCAATATTAAATATTGAACAAAAAATTGATTAAATGAAACTTGCGGCATTGTGTTCTAGATATTAAATATTGAATGAAAAATAAACAATATATTTATAAATAAATGTAAACTATAGAAACTTGTATCAACAATGAATTTCTTTACTTTTAAACTTATACCAATGTACAGAATACATGATCTAAAGTAATAATAAACAATAAATAATATAAACCATATCATCTAAAAGCTAAAAAAAAATGTTCAATCAAAAACAAACAAAAAATTTTAAAAATTAAATCTAAACACAAAATTTTGCCATCAATAGCAAGTCTACTAAAAAAACTAGTAAGGTGCGCATCTACAATGAAAACTAATATCTTCACTTATTGCCTTTGCATTTTTTAATTCTAATAAATGAATTTAACAATGTTTGTTCAATGCATGCAAATTAAGGTACTATTTTTATCGATGTGGATAAGTTTAAGTTAAGAAATCGACACAAATCAAGAAATCACTTACTTAAGGATGAAAAAAAAAATTGCATAATTGTAAGTACTTCAAGACTATTTGTATCTTGAAAAAGAAGACATTCCACTAACTCCACTCAATCCTACTTCTAGTGATTATTCAAGGAAGTTTAAATGACTACATAAGGAAGCTTAAATGAATATGTAAGAGGTTGTAAATATTCACATAAAGATGATTCCCTCAAATTTCAGCCTTAATCTAAAATAGAACTTTAAATACTTATAATATGAAATTCAAAAAAGATCTTGAAGAAAAAAGAAAAATATTTTAATAGAATTAGACATATATGAAATTGAAAAAGATTTGAATAGATAAAGATTTAAATAGAATTAGATATGTATAAAATAAAAAGGAAAATATAAATAAAGATTAAAATTGAAAAAAGATTAGTTAAGATAAAAAGATATAAGTCGGTATTTTATGATTTCTAAGGTTCTAGAAAAAATTTTGTTGGCTTCCATTTCAAATCATATAAAGATGATTTTAAAAATGGAAAACTATAATTTTTTGGCAGTAATCTACTCTTAAATATCATAGCCGATAATCTTTTCATAATTTAAAAAGTTTGGAAAACCAATCTAAAAAATATGCCGAAAAAATAAAGTAAATCCTAATTGGACCCAAACTAATAGTTTATGTAGCCCAAATTTAAAAAAATAACCTTAAATTTAATTGTAACAACAAACCCTAACTCAATAATTTCCTTTAATTGTAACCTAACTCAATAATTTCCTCCAGTTGTAACTTGACTCACTTGTAGTATGATCTAGCATAATATTAATGTTAAACAAAAATGTAGTTTGAAAGAAATGAATTGTATAATATTATATTAGTTCAACTTCTCATAAGTTAACAGCATTGAGAGATTAATGTCTTAGAACTTCTCTAGATCCCATGATATGGTTTCAAAACTTTGACTATTTTAAGTTAATTCACTAATAAGAAAAACTATTACTTTGCATGTATGTTTCCTAAGGCAGCTAAAAGAAATCAATCAATTTTTCTTTTTAAGAAAAGGCAAAAATCCATATATATCTATATATTTATATAAAATATAATTACATAGAGTTTGAAAATGGTTCTTGAATAGCCTGGAAAAGCGATCATGCACACATTCATAACGATATTCTACACAATAAAGACATTGGAAAAATAATATCGACATTCAAACCACCATATGGGGAAACATCTCGACTACAACGAACATTTCTTGGTGCTTTTAAATCCATCATGGAGACCACTACTGCACAAATTAAATTCAAGCACAAGCACTCATAGATTACTAGATAGGTGTGATGATTTCTTGAGATCTAACGGAATAAGATTCAAGAACCCATATCACATACTATCAATATTAATTATTTCAAGCATGAAGACATGTATTCTAGACCAACTAATTTGCTAATTTCAATAAGTGTGTGAAATGGTTTCTCATAACCCAAAAAAAGAGACTCGAAATGTATAGCATACCTTCAAACACAATCTTTTAGGAAATATCTATCATTGACGCAATCCTCTCCTCCTCTCTATGATGATCAAAGTCACCTCTCCTGCAAATAAAAATATATAATGTGATTTTCATCGAAGCTACAGTGGTACACATGCACAAACACAACTATATTGGTAGACATATATCCAAAAATCAAATGCACCTATCCAAAAAGAGGAAAGAAATCTTTGATTTGAAATGTAGGTCATAAATCTTTCAAACTACACTCCTCAAATTGATCCAAGAAGGATTGGTACTCTATTCATAAATTGATTCTTAGTTTTAAACCAATTTTCTAGGTCAAGAAAGAAAATAGATATGCTAAAACATATTGGGATAAATTGGGAAGATTTATTTTAGAGTTTTGTAGCAAAATAGTCAATGAAATTCATCATGCAAGCTTAAATATTGGAGGTGTCAAAGATCTTCAAATCCTATGAATGTAGACTTTACAAGGGAAATTCATGACACATAGAAAAAAGTAGCTGGGTTATGTGAGCTTATGAAAGAAATACATGTCATGATGATTAATGTGAGGAAGGCCAAATTTACATTCTCATCACCAATGAATTCCACATGTTTTTGTACCACTATAATGAAATCTAGCTATAGTACAATTTAATGAGTTTTTGCACCGATGACTACATAGGCTTAATAAGCCTAAGTATAAATAAATTAAATAAATACACAAACACCCCCCCTTAAGAATAACTTAGCAGGACAAGATAAAAATGGGTCTCAGCTACTAGCCTGATGAGGTACCCATGTACAATAAAATCTCTCATAAAAGGAGAAAGATAGAAAATCCAATGGGAAAAAGCTATCCTCCAAAAAATGGCTAAGAAGAGAAGCCTATAAGGCCCCCCAAAGGATGATGATGTTTCTAATGTAGACTACACACCAAGAAGAGCATGTGGCCCTTCCTAAAAATCTACCTAAATATGATTGTCATCTACTAAATCATCTAAATAATGAGGACTGGATTTAGGATCTAAAGATTCCACATCAAGTTGAGAACCCATATCATGTGTGGTACCAAAATCTATAATTTATTTAGTAAATAAGACCCCTCTCAATTTCTCTTTGTCCTTGGTAATTTCCTAAATTGAAGAAGATGCTTTGACAGAATCAGTTACCTCAATATTATTCCTTTTGAGTAGAAAAGTGAGGTGCTCAATTTGTTTTTTAATGCATTGATGTTCTTCATGAGTAGTTTTTTTTACAAAAGAAACATTTAACTCTCTCAGTAGTTGATTTACCTTTTTGAGATGAGTTATCTTTTTTGAAGTTATCAATTTTATCTTCTTTCTTCCCTTCCTTGTCCTTTTTAGTGTTATTTTTCTCTCCTTTATTATTTTGTTGCTTTTCATTTCCTACAATTAGAGATTGTGCCTTAGTAGATTTCAAAGTACCCATTTGAATTAACTTTTCTTGTTTCCTTGTAAGATTAGCAATAAAGTTATCAAGTTCAATGGCATAGTCGATGAAGCACCAAGGGCTCTTTTAGTAGAATAGAAAGTAGAGACAAACATAAAAAATTGAGAACCTAGTTTGGAAAGTACATGAAGGGTTAATTGATCCTCTTTCTTGTCAATTTCACAATCTTTTAATTGCAACTTCAAAGATTTAAATTTAGTGAAGAAGTCCTCTAAAGTTGAAAAACTTGAAGGACTAAGATCTAGGAGTTTATTTTCCAACTCATGACTTATAAGTTCATCAATTGTTTTAAATAGTGTTTTGAGAGCTTTCCAAATGTGGTTGGGTGTTTTTTAAGTTCTCAACATGAAATACTAACCCAGGAGATAAATTTAAACATATAAAGTCAAATGCTTGGTCACACTTATTAAAAAACTTTTCTTTGTCCTTAGCTGCGTTATTTTCTTTTTTTTCTTCCCATTGTTACCCTATATAAGCGTGATGAAGGGTGCTCCCCTTAATACTACAAACACATAACAGAAATAGAGAAACAACAACAATATGCAAGAACAGAAAATTGGCTTCTTATTATCTCCACAAATGTGGAATTACAAACTTTCAGAATTACAATATGCAAAGCCACATGGGCATTCCCTTACAATGTTCTGTAGGACAAAGCCTCGAACTATTACCCAGATCTACTACCCAGAACTATTCTGAACTGCCTAAGACAATAATACAGCCTTCCTTATATAGGCAATTTTTCCACCGCCTGGGAAGGTTCCAGAATTTTAGCCAATAAGGCCGACCAAACTTAGAATTATTTTATTTTACATTTTATTACATCATAGTCGGCTCAAGATAACCTTTGAAACCGGAACAGAAATTTTGAAGAAAATTATTTTTCGCCATTTCAGGTGGCCCAACTTCCGAAGACCATAAGTCATCACCAGTTGACCCGATCGGCTATTATAACCCCATTTCAGAAACGCCACGAAGCGCTCTACAGGCCTGACTTGCGCAAGCGCTCGTCACCCAAATTTTCGACCTCATCCGGGGCCTCTAAAGCCTTCAAAACTGAGTTCAAAGTTTCTGTACCCTGCTGCCAATACCGAAAATCTTCAATATCTTCCAATATACACTTGATCTGGCAATGAAACTTTACTGGCAGACTTATATGACCAAAATGAACCTCCAAGAAAGAAATCAGATCATTCTGAGCACATACGAAAATTACCAAAAATAGTAACTTTCCATAAATAGCAGCTCTGCACAAAATAGCCCTTATTGAATTCAAAAACAGAAATATTTTTTTGGGTGATGCAAGATTGCTCTTACACCCAGGATGCTCCTGCATCAAAGCGTTTATTCTTTAGTGCAAGAATGACTTTCAACTTCCAATCATGACAATTGAAAGGTGTTAGAGGTTGTATAGTCACATTAGGATCCATGCTGCTAGACTTAGATTGTTACTAGTAGAATGTGAAAATGAAGATCACTTCATGAGAAAGTGTGAAAAAGAGGAAAACACACAACACCCCTTTGATTATATTTTTGTTCCCCCCTTATTTATGGCACTTTATAGGAGTGCTTTGTAACCAAACTCAAAAAAATACTGAAAATTGTACTTTATAATGAGAGTGTGTGAGTGTGTCTATTGGATTCATCATGATAAAACATGCACTTTTACAAAAAATCTCTCTCAATTTCGAATTGAACAAAAGTTATGAGAAAATGAATTTTTTCCTCTTTACAAAATTAATCCTCCTCCATAAAAAAAATGATAGTAAAAGAAATTTGCCAAATACAAGATATGGAAAAAAGTTAAGCCCCCTAGAATTGGAAAGAGCCACGGGATAAAAACCCATATGACCCCTCCACCATGACATCACCCCCACCTAGTTTCTTATGTCATCAAAGTATGCAGTTTTCTAGTTGTTGTTGCCTTTTGAGCATTTTGATTTTAAAATCTTTTGCAAGGAACCCATGCGTTGCCTAAGGCCACATCATTTGTAGAGAGACCCTTTTTTCAAACCAAAAACCACTGAGCCATTTTGACTAGAGGCGAACCGAGATGATTTGACCACAAGGGGTGGTTTGAACAGAGGTGGGAGCTGGAATGCGCAGGCCTTTTCCAAACCACAGAGTCAGTTTCACCAGAGCTGATGGTTTGACCAAAGGAAGGATACCTTTATAAAAGTCGAAACCGCATATCAGAACTGCAAAAAAAAGCCACCTCACATGTCATCATTCTTGAAGGACGACTCCAAGGCAAGGGTCGACATGCACAAGATGCTCGCGGGTTGTGCAGAGGCCACAGGACATGTGGAGAAGGTGGCGAGGGTGTGATGAGAGCCTCACAACATAGACACGACCAAATTCAAAACCCTTAGTTGAGAATATAAGTTATTGGATTCAAAAAATCTCTATCTACTCTAATACCATATAAAATACGGAATCTAAAGAGATAAAAACAAGCACAAATTCACAAATGAGAGAAAAATATATCATACATTAAGCTTAATATGAAAAGTACTTATAGCAGGAATGATTGGGTCGAATCAGAAGTCGAACCCAACATTCAATGAGTGGTGGCGAGTTGCCTCCCAATAAACTAGGATGAGGTGTTGAAATACAATTGACACCTCTCTATACAACTCCTAAATGATGATGACTTGTGTGAACAAGTGGAAAATGAACATGGATGACCAAGCAGGGTTAATAAACCTAAGTGTAATTAAATTAAATAAATATAATAACACCTTTTTATTCTAGAATTTTAAGTTGTCAAACAATATATTTGTTAATGTTATAACATTTTAATTAATTGCATTAGGTTTGTGAATTCTTAGAATAATTCCAATAATACACAAATTATTCTTATACATAATCTAATTCAATTCAATTATTTATTTTATAATTTTTCAAAATTCTAAATTAATAAATTCTATTAGTTATAGAATAATTTAATTGATAACATTAAAGTAATAAATTTTTAGAATAATTCTATTAACAAGTATTCTTAAATAACATTTAATTCAAAGTCAAAAATAAATTTTACTCGACAAAAACCAAACTATTACTAACCACTTCTAATGTATAAACTTTTAAATCACTTTTTAACTGTTTAATATTTAAAAATAATAATATTTATGTAGACTAATATAGACACACGTATGTGAGTAATGAGAGTTTCAAATTGATGGAATTATATTTGTAGAGTCTGTTTTCCAAAATATGTCACAAACTTAGTTGTTTAGCTAGAATAATAAAGTGTTAACAATGTTTCTTATCTTTATGTGACCAACTTTATGTGTTCTCAGTATTCATTTAAAAAAATTAAAAATCTTTAGTACTCATTAAAAAATATTTTTTAAAAAGAGTTTCTAGTGAAAGGAAAATTATATTTTTAATTGAATAAAAAAGAAAATAGTAGTCTTATCCTTTCAATTTATATGATACCAATAATAATGGTGGTGTTATCATATAGTTAGGTTCTCATTAATTAAGAAAGTGGAACCAAACCAATGTCTCTTTATATCTTAATGAACTATGAACCAAAGTGAGAAGTGAGGTTCGCTCTTAAACTACGGATTAAGTGAGAGACAACCAACTAATCTACTAGCTACCATAGTAGTCTAAAATCTTAATAGGAAACTTATTAAGTAAACTTATAATTGAAAGTAATTTGGAATTTATAAATAAGATTTTGAGTAAAATGAAATTAAAATGTCCAACTATTGAACCTTCTCCCCTAAACTATTTCATCATTTTATTCTCCAATCCTCCTCCAAACAATGACAGAAAGGAGAATGGGTCATTGTAAGTGTCAAAGCTTCCTTTATCCATATTGCAACCATTTCTTTAAACAATTTGAATTGATTCCTTCAAATTCATAGAAAATTGATGAAAACGTAAAAACGCACCAAAATGTTTATTTAAAAAAGAAAGGATACTCCATAACGACTATGAAGTCATGAAGCGTCTCGTGGTGATAAGATCAAACCGACCCAAATGTATGAAACTGATAGTCAAGTGGCTTTTTGTTTAATTAATAAATAATTTTTTAATAAAATATTATAAATAGTGTCAAGAAATATAGAATGGCTCAAATATAGAACTTTGATACTTGTAGACACTTAAAAATGGCCTATTGCTATAATACACAATGACATTACTAACATTCCTCCTAAATTGTAAAATAATCTTTATTATTTAATCAATATGTGTCATTATACTATATTCTAGATTCAAAATTATCATTTCCTTTTAATTTCATAATTAAGTGATTTTAATTAATTACTTTAATTATTGAACGTCTAATCAATATTTCATCAACTATTCATCTACAAAGTAATTAAATGATTAAACAGTATTTAGTTATTCCCTATATCATTATAATTAATTAAAAATACCATATTATTTAATTAACATTCCCTCTTTCTAATTGTTACATTTATGTATAATTAAATCAAATCCACACTAAGAATTAAATAAATCATATTATTTAACTAAGCTAATTATTCCTCTCATAAATAAATAAGCAATTATTTATTTATAATTCCCACATGTGCAAGTAAAAAAATTATTTTATTTATTTAATCATGATTATTCTTCCAAAGCTAACTCATACTAATTTCTAGTTCACTCTTCAATTACAATTCTAACTATTCAATCAACATTGTTAATTCCTCCCTCAACAATCAGTTAATAAATTAATCTATTTCAGACTTATATTTCACCACATCAGTAAATCTCCCAATCAAGGTAGTCAAGTAGAGTTGAACTTCTACTCACTTTGAGTTAACTGTTCCATGTCACCAATCAGCCAATCAATCAAGGAATCTTGATTGAAACCCCTAAAAATCTTATAAATAGATAGGTAAATCTTTGATTTTGGTAACCACAATTGCTTTGAATTCTTATGCTGGAATGATCTTGAGCACAATTCTAAGAGCCCAACATTGCATGAGAAGGATAACAACAAAGGAGGAACTATGGTTTTGTGTATGCTTTTATATTATTTGATTTCATTATCTTAATTTATGTATGCAATTATCTTGTTTCCTTTCCTCTTTTGATATTGGGAATACTAATTAGTTGAACAATCTCTTTGTGGTTGACATACTAATATTATTGTAGGTTTCTATAGATCCTCATATACCCAATTACAAATGGTGAACCCAACCTGAACACACTAGCCCTTTAAAATTTGACCATTTCTCTATTTCTACACTGATAGAGTTTTCTTTTGATGCAGATATAGGTTCAAAAGACACATATTTGTTCCAATCAATGCACTTGTATTGTTTGATCGCTACACACAATAAAAAGAAGTGATGCACATGTTTCTCACAAAAGACGCACTCAGTAATACGAAACAATGCACTTGACAATGAAATGCAATGCACACTACTGATATTTACTTCTATTCTTTTATCTTTTATTTTTTTGTCTGGGTTATTATTTCTCATGAATTCTATTTTTATCATTTTGACGACTAGTTACTTCTCATCCTAGAATATTGATTATTTGTTTTTTCAATTGAGTTACTATTATTTGTCTTCCTGGATTTTCTATTTTTTTTCTAGATAATAGACTAAATCATTGAACTTGACAGAACAAATTGTTGCACTTGACAGTTGCTCTCACCACACTCGCACTATCAGAAAGTCACATATACATAGTTGGGATGATGCACTTGGAGTATCATAATAATGCACTTGTCTGGCATAAGAATTTTCTTCACACATTTATTGTATCAAAACTATACAATTGATTTAATGAAAAAATGTAGTGGGCCACCAAAACACCAAAAGGTCAAGATTTAGGAACCTATTGAGTAGAGAGAGAGAGAGAGAGAGATCTCATGGATTTTCACTTGATCAATTGGAAGAAGAATTTGGATTTGACAATCTCTTTAATGAATATCTAGACAAAGTAACTAAGATAGATGATAAATATTGTAGTATTCATGTTGATATTGGTGCTCTTTGGGCTTATTAGAACTAGTTGATAGGTTTTTGGTACTAACATTTCCCTTTATATTTTGGCTTGGAAATAGGACTTAATCATTTTTAATCTAAGAATGAATCCATCTTTCATTTTGGTGCTTCAAAATGAACAACTCATGATCGAACATCATAATTTATACTTTATTTTGGTGCTTAAAATTGACGTGTGGTTAACAATTAAACAAGGAAAAATACATTTGAGATTGGTGCATCTAAAATTAAACAAGGAAAATCTCATATCATTTGGTGATTCAAAATGAACCTGCATGCTTATATGGATGATTTAGATTAGCTAACATTTGGCATTTTGGTGCTTAATTCGATTAACCTGGTGCCTTGAGTTCTTGGTGCACTTGTACATTTTGTTATATTAGAAACCATTTTATTCTTTTGAGAAGCCTATTTGGAGGGTGTGCTTAACCCAATAGAGGATGACCTCAAATAGAAAAAAATCCCTCTGGTCGATATAGAAACAAGACTCTGAGAAAACTCTAGTCTTATCTCTGCAAGTTCAATTGAAGTGTGTTGATAATAGTTTGGATCGATTGAAGTATCACTAAGAAGCCAGCATGGTCAACAAGAAACTTAAGTATCTCACACATGTACAAAATGATTGCGGAGACTCCACGGATCTGACTAAAAACTTGTTAATTAGAGGCCAGCTGGATCACCTCCAAATCATTTTCTTATTATAGTGCGAGGGGAGAGAAGAATCTACCCCCAAGATTCCCATCATATGTGTCCCAGAGATATTTTTTATGAAAGATATCTTCATTAACATGACAAAAATACCTGGAAAAATAAAAAACACAGACACCTTTAAGAGAACTCTCATGTTCTAGTTGTGTGACAATTTTGTTGTGTGGGTTGACATACATCCAAGAAATGGGCCTATATATAACATTATAATTGAAGCCAATTTGACCCTATATTAGACTTCTTATATACTACTTGAACATTGTGACAGACCTTGTGAAAACTTGCAGCTTGACAAAGTTATTGAACATACATTGATTGTTTCTCTTTTTGAGGACTAGTCCTACAGCCATATACTGAATGTGTGATTTTTTATTTTTTACATCTTCAACCCTTTTCCTACAATATTTTCCTACCAATATCAAACTAAATCAACACTTATCCTACAAACATTTGTCCTACCAAGAGAAAAATAGATTCAACATTGATCCTACAACATCATCCTACACAATGAGAATTGTTTCAACACGGGCCCTACAAATCTTTCATCCTAGTTCCTTTTGATCAGAATACTTAGATAGGAATATTTTGCACCTTACTTATTTGCTTAGTCATCATTTTAGTCCAAAAAATCCAAAAATCCCAAAAATATAGCTTGCATATCTTAGGGTCAAGTATTGCACTTCCTAAAGTTATTTTTCAAATTAGAGGATGCATTTTCCTAGGACATTCCTATAGTGGTATTGTGTTTTATCTTGACTTCAACATAACCATCTTTATCTATTTGCCTCATGACAAGCACCTTATCATTTTGGTAAACATTTATCTGAGACAGATAATATTGCTAGAATTTGTCACTTTTATCCTACCTTTTGGAGTCAAGATAGTCCTCAATATCATTTGGGTCTTTCTTTAGAGGGTTTACCTTCAAAATTTCTAGAATATCTCTTAGGTTAGAGTACTTACACTCTAGGAATAATTTTAGTTTATTAATTCATAGTTTGCATTAGCATCCCAAAAAGCAAAAATCAAAAAAAAAATAGTTTGTTTTATTGTCATTTCCCTTATCGTCTTTGTATTTCAAAAATCCAAAAATATAAAAAATTACAATTTCATTTCCCTAGTTGTTTTGCATTCTTGCATATGTCAAACACACAATCCAAGAAGAGTAAGGACACAATAGAATACAACCAAGACTCCAACAAGGATCCCACTTGGGAAACTGACTTTGCACCCAAAACATTGACACTAGATTTCAAGAATCATGAGATATGGATGCTTCATGAGAGAACACAAGATGATATTCCACCTTTAAATGAGATCTCCCCAAAGGATATTAGGGATAGATTCACAAAAAAAGAGATTAATGATGGTTTACATGACAATAAGTCAATGGAAGTCATAGAGTCCATGATGAAGTCTAACCCAGATAAATACTTTCATATGCTTTCACAAAGTGGTGCTAAGTTGCATATTGGATATGACACATCCACCATAGTAGAGGAAACCTTCATACCATCATCTTGGCTTCCCTCAATAGAACCTATTCCACTTGCTTCAGTCCTCCCATCAAGAAACACCTCCCAAGTCACCACACCACTACCATAGGGGTATAGTACAACAATCCCCTATTTTACAACTTTCCACCTGCATCTAGTGTACCCACTACTAGAGAAACACATTCTATATTGACCTTGGCTCATCTAGAAAGTACCTCACAAATAATGGTAGCAAGTTCCTCCAATATAGCTCCCTAGCCTAAGAAATGACTCCCCCTATTAGGGGAACCTCAACAATAGCCTCCTAGTGTTCCTCAACTAGGTGTTCCTTCCAATTTTGGAAACCCCAAATTAGTCAAGGGACACCTCTGAAGAATCCTGAATATTTATAAATTATGACTATTGTCTAAAAATTAATGGAAAATGGGCCTAACACTTCCCATCTTACAGTAGCACCCCAACTTGTCCTAGCACCTCAAGAAATCCTAGAACTCCAACAAGTCCAAGTACTTTAAGTACCTCAAAAAATCCTAACACTCCATTAAGTACAAGTACTTCAACAAGTCCCAGTACCTCAGCAAGTCCTAGCACCTTAGAAAATCCTAGCATCTCAGTGAATCCAAATACCTCAACAAATCTGAGTACCTTAGCAATTCCAAACACTCCAAAAATCACTAGCACCTTAGCATGTCCCAACACCTCACCAAGTCCTAGCACCTCAGCAAATTCCAGTACCTTGTCAAGTCCTAGCACCACAGTATCTACCAACAACCCAGCATATTCTGACACTTCAGTATGTCACACCACTTCATGTGCTTGCAATAACTACAAATATGGGATATATGCCTCCCTACAATCAAGCACCACAACATAACAGTGGAATCCCAATTATTGATCTGTAGTGTCTACTACATTGACACCCACTAATATACTTGCTCAGCAGTTTCAAACCCTCTAGTGTCAATTCATAAACCTACAAATAGGTGATCCTAAAATTTCTTACACTACAATAGACCTCATTTTTTATCCCTTTGATAGGATGCTACATATGCCACCTTTTCCACACAACTTTTTTACACCTAAATTTGATAGGTACAAGGAAAAGGGTGATCCTCATGATCACATAAGGGAGTTTTTCATGGCATGTATGGAGTTATTGTATGATGAAACATACCTAATGTGACTCTTCCCACACATTCTTAGTGGGACAGTTATGGATTAGTTTTCTAGACTCCCTCTTGCGATAAAGTCATGGAACAAACTAGCAAAAAAATTCATATCACACTATTCACACAATATTATCCTGAAAGTAACATTGATGGATCTTTGCACCACCAAGAATAATAATGGAGAGAGTTTCACCTCATTCCTACAATTTTAGAGGAATATTTCCTCTAAGGCATCCTTCTATCTACCAACCAAGGAAAAGATCCACATATTCATAGAAAATTGTCAATTAGACCTAATGTGTGAACTACACTCCTAGCACATTAAGTCCTTCAAAGATCTAACTGAGAAAGGGATTAAAGAAAAAATATCCCTCACCTTTAAGGGAATCATCAAGAAAGAGACCAATAAACCAATAACTTATGAAAAATCTAAATACTAGTCCAAAAAGAAGAATGTAACAAATGATGGTATTGTGGATACAAAGATGGCACAACCAATCTTACATGTACAAGCACCAAGTCCAGTCCAACATACCCAACTGACACAAACTACTCATAATATTAACAAAACTTCTCCTAGACAAAGTCCTGATCAAACCAACGCATTTAACCAACTACAAATTTATGCAAGAAGGAAACCCAATCCAAGATGATAATTTACGCCTCTTGCAGAACCTCTTGAGATAGTCCTAAATAAATGATACAGTCCCATTCAATAATTTTACCCAAGATAATACATTATGAAGGTCTTGGTAAACCAACATGGTGGGATGAAAATGGTTACTATGACTATCAAAGAACTAGAGAACACAAAATAGCCAATTGTATGCAACTAAAACACATTGTCCAAGATTTCATTAACCATGGTGAGATTGCAGTTGTCACTAATTCTGGCACCAACAACCAAGACCACAAGGCGTTCCAAATCCATTGATGAATCATGAAAAAGGTAAGGCCTCTACCTTAGGAATGAACAATCAAGAAAACTTCACGTACACCAAAGAAGACCCAAATTTGACCATAAACACTATCAACATCTAAGGTCCAAATACCAATTATTTTGATGCCACATTTTGTTCCAAAATAATAGTGCAAGGAGTCACATCAAAATTGCTATACCAAGTAAGTCACCTAATCCACTAACAAGTTAGTATAATTTTCTAGAAAATTTGAAGAAGACCCCAATACAAATCTCCATCTATGAACTACTCCACATTTTTCCTGACCACAAATAATTCTTAGATACATCCCTACAATAGTCATCCATCCCAAAAAACCTAGAATTTGGTGATTTTCAAGCCATGGTAGGGTATCTATCTACACCACATCATGTTGTCTTCACTAAAAAAAAACTTCCAACGCATAAACCATCCCACAATAATCCTTTGCACCTAGAAGTATTCATCCATCTCCACAAAATTAGGATAGTCTTGATAGATGGAGGAACAGGTCTGAATATTTGTACACTAAAATTTGTACAAGAATTAGGTTACTCTAAGAGTTTTGAGTATGTTAGTAAGAAGATCATAATAAGATCCTATGATGATTAATAAAATCCTTCTAAGGGCATCATAAGTCTCCCAATTAGATTGGGTCCAGAAACACAAGACACTGCATTTTAAGTATTAGATCTAGAGTTGGGTTACAACATGCTCTTGGAAAGACCATGGATCCATTCCATGCAAGTTGTACCATCTACTTATCATCATTTCCTCAAGTTTCCTCATGAAGGGTTTTAAATTTCCATTCCTAGTGATAGAGATCCCTTTTTATATTGCACAAACATTAGAGGAGTTATCTCTAATTAGGTACCCAATAATCAAGAAGCGTCAACTATTTCCTCAAGTCTCAAAACCTAGATCCTACAAGTCTTAAAAAATAAATAGTAGACCCAAATTCAAAGCTAAAAATATAAGTACATGAAAAGAGATGTGCAAAATATACCCATGCAAACTTCTTCTATGTAGGCAACTTACCTATTTGACCCAGGTCATATAGAAAACTGAGCAAACCTCTAGAGATGAAATGACAACTAACAATTGTCTATCCACTAATGATTTCCATAAGATGGGGAGATATACATAAAGAGATCATTGAAGACAACCTATCCTCTTGGTTGTATATAGATGAGAAACCTCCATAAAACATAATCCTAACACACTAATATGGAAGGGTGTATACCATAGTCTAGAAGTATGAGTACAATGGGTGTTCAGACCTAGGAAAGAATGAGAAAGGAATAGTGGAGCTAATTGCTCCTATCGAGTGTCTAAAGTGTCATGGTTTAGGTTATAGACCACCTGCAGGAACCATCGTGAATATTTTGTTACCCTCTAAAATTAACACTTGTGTTTACAATTAAGTTGAGACATTTTAAGAGTCTCATTCAAACACAAACTCGAATGAATATGAATGGGAATCCTCATATACTACCAGCACTCTATATCTTAACACACTAATCTCCTGACTATCTCTTGAAGACAAACCCACAAATCACAAAGAAATCATTTCATAGTTCTAGAATAAATATAAACCTTCATCCTCATCCTCATCCTCATCTGAGACCCATGAATCAATAACTAATTCATATATCAATACATTGACTAAACTTCCTATTTCATCAATTAAGAATAGCAAAATCCACCAACCATAGATATTTTTGAGAATGATGAAGCGATTGTTGAATGCTTTGAACTAAGACAAAGCATACCTACAGGAGACCACAAGTAAAGTTTCAACATTGAGCTAGATAGAACAACATACTTTGGGGAGTTATATCAATCCTCTATTCAGAAATTTGAAAAGGAAAATTCAAGGCTTTTGGGTGAAAACTGAAAGATGCCCTCTAGTTGTAAAATAGTAAAAATAAAATATGTGTCTGAGGGTGAAAACCTCTCTAAGTCACCCAAGGATGGAGAGATTGATATACTCCCCATTATTGAGGAGCAGTTACCATTACAGGTAGAGAAAACTCAAACAATCAACATTAGCACTATAGAAATACAAAGACTGGTCCACTTGGTAGAGTCATTAACACCAGAAGAAAAAAAACAATGCATCTAGTTCTTCAAAGATAGAAAAATCAACTTTTCCTAGTCATATTTTGATATGTCTGGATTAGATCTAGAGTTAGTACTTCACCATTTTCCACTAAAGCCAAGGGAAAATCCATACAAGCAAAAACTCTACAAGATGCATCCCAAGATTTCACTATTGGTCAAAGAAGAATTAAATAAGTTACTAGATGTAGGCTTTATAAATCCTATAGACTATGTTGAATAGATCTCCAATATAGTACCAGTATCCAAGGCAATTGATGCTATAAGAATTTGTGCTGACTTCTGGGACCTAAATCTGGCATGCCCAAAGGATGACTATCCCTTTCCAAATATTGGCATGATAGTTGACCTCACTTTTGGATATAAGATGTTATTGCTCATGGATGGTTTCTTCGAGTATAACTAGATCAAGATTACACCATAGGATCAACACACAAAAAAAATTCACTTGTGCCTAGGGAACTTATTGTTGGTGTGTCATGCCTTTTGGGCTAAAGAATGCTAGTGCTACATACCAAAGAGCAATGACAACCATTTTTTGTGATATTATAAATATCACCATTGAAGATTATGTTGACAAAATATCAGCAAAATCCATGGAAAGAAACCTTCATTTATCAGTATTAGAGCTAGTGTTTGAATGGCATCAGGAGTACAAAGTCTAGCTAAACCCAAAGAAATGTGTCTTTGGAGTCATGTCAAGAAATTTGTTGACATTTAATTTCTCCCATAGAGGAATAGAGATCGACCCTGAAAAGGTCCAAGCTATAATCACAATTACTCCTCCAAAAACTTTGAAGAACTTAAGAAGCTTGCAGGGAATATTACAATTAGTAAGAAGGTTTATCTCACAACTGGAAGACAAGTACCACCCATTCTAGTACTTATTACATAAGGACATAAAATTCAAATGGATAGAGAATTGTCAAAAGGCCTTCCAAATATTGAAAGACTATTTGTTGTCAGCACCAGTCTTAGTGGCACCCATTCTAGATCGGCCCTTACTATTATACATCTCAGCTATCAAACACTCATTGGGGGAATTACTGGCATAGAATAACTCAGAAGGAAAAGAAAGGGCCATATACTACATGATTAAAACTTGTGTGTCTTATGAGATAAATTATACTACCATTGAAAGAGTGTGTTTGGCTATAGTTTTTAATTTAGAAAAACTCAAAAACTACATGTTGAGCCAAAATATGATCCTAATTGCTAAGATTGACCCATTGAAGTATCTATTGAGAAATCCAACATTAATAGGACTCCTAGTGAAATGGGTCATGCTATTAAGTGATTTTGACATAGACTACATCAATAGAAAAGAAATAAAAGGTCAAACCATTGCACATTAATTGGTAGATATGCCTCTACCTTCTAGTCATCCAATGCTGACAAAATTTCCTGACAAAGGTATATTTTCTACATAAGAGCTCAAATAGTGGAAACTAAACTTTGATGGCTCTCACACACAGAAAGGATCAAGCATTGGTATAGTCTTCATCACTCCTCAAGGAGACTCAATTCCTAGATCTTACAAATTGAAGTTTGATTACACCAACAACATAGCTTAGTATGAAGCACTTCTCATAGATCTCAAAACAGCTATCTAGTGGAAGATCCAATAGTTAAAGGTATATGGGCACCCCCATGTCATGATTCAACAAGTATAAAAAAATTGAGGGCCCCAATGCTCATTACAAGCTACTTCCCATCTATGCTCCTAGATTACCTACCCTAATGATCCCAGCAAAACAACCAAATAGAAGGAAAAACATTACATCATAAAACACATCAATGACAAGTTTTGGAGCATAATAAGTATTATCATTTCCTAAACAAAGATCCAAACTATCCATCCCATAATGGACACCCCAATAAAAAAATTACCAAATCCACATGGTTATCATATCATTAACAAATAATTTGAATAGTATTTTCATTACATTGAAATGTATTGTGATCAATTTGAAATAAATTATCATTTATTATGAGATATGAATTTATAATATTAGGATGTTTCCTTCATCATAGTAGGTCAATTGTGTCAAGGACCTAAGTCCCCAATTGAATTGTTTATTGCATTCATATGAGAACCTTTGTAACTTATAACCTACTTATAGCATTTTGTAAAAAAGAATTGATTAGATACATTTTCATATGATTACATAAAGGATGATTGTAACAAAGTATAAATGATTTTTCTATCTATTGTGTCTGGGTACATTCTCTAATGTGTCTTGGATGTTGTATTCTTGGGTTTTGTGAAGTGGTTACTCCCTTGTGTGTGGTTGGCACCAGTCACCTTGTTATGTGAAATGTTTTATGATTGATAATTTATTTTGGTTATTGATGATATTTTTGTGTTGTGTGGGCTAGCATTGAATTTTAAAACTTTCTTACGCTTGGACTATTCACCTTACTCTCTTTTCACTGCCTATTTTGTGGCATTGGTCACACTTGATTTAATGTTGAAATTTCATGCATTTTATGATTTAATGTTGATCTTGATATTCTCCCACTTGGGTTTTCCTTTTCTAATTTTGTGGTGGCTATTCTAAATGTTTTCTAGTTTTGGCCTTGTTTTGTGATAAGTGTTGTTTCTATCATGTTCATAAAGGACCTCTAATAGTGTGTATAAGGGAGGACATCGTAGAGGTTGTACTATGTTTGTATATGAAAATGAAATTCATTGTATATCATCTATCTGTTCATGAGTGTGGCATTAACTAGGAATGCATGAACTTTTCAATTTACTATTCGATATAGATACAAATGTGTACTTTATGTAATTAATTACAACATGTTTCCATGATGTTTTCAATTAATTGTGGATGTGATAGAAGAGGGTTTTAGAGCACTATAGAGGCAAGTGAAAGCATTGGAAGAGGAGTTGCATAAAGGAAAATATATTATGGCAAGAGTGTGAGTGAGGATGAATTTGAAGAAGAACAATTTGAAGTTGAGCAAGATATGACTAGGGATCTTGATGAAGCTAGATTTTTTAGAGCCATTTCAAAGATTGGAAAGAGACCAAAGATTGAATTTTCTACATTTTTTTAGAAATCTTAATCTAGAAGATTTGATTGATTATATCAATGGTATGAAGGAGTAATTTGAGCTTGAGGAAATAGAAGATCCTAAGAGGGTCAAATTTTTGAGGGCCGAGTTGAAAGGTCACGTTAAAATTTGGTGGAAAGAGGTTTCGGTGGAGATAAATAGAAGAGGGAAGCAAAATATAACAAGGTGGGATCAGATGGTGGATAACCTAAAGAGACATTTCATTCTTGTTGACTATGATCTTGATTTATTGTAGAAAATGGAAGGGTTGAAGCAAGCAGGAAAATATGTCTAGGAGTATATAGAGGAGTTATATCGGGTTCTTATCAGAATAGGTCATTCTGATGATAACAATGAGAATATTTCTTGTTACATAAAGAAGATGACTCTAGTAGAAGTTATAATCAGAGGGTAAAAAATTCCTCTTGATCAAAATTCTCAATCCGAATAGGTTGTAGTTTCATTTTCTAGATGCATAAGTCAGAGGGGGCTTAGAACACTAGTATATGCAAATTTCATTATTTAATAATGAAAATATATTAAAATGTTTGTAGTTGCCTCATTTAACTTGAGGTTTGTTTTGTATTATTTTGGTTGTTATGGCCCTATATTATTTTGGTCATTATGGCCCTCCTCCGCTCTCTAAATGTATTCCTTATCTATGGTTTTTGGATCCCATAGTGTCGACTTGGAACTAGAGGAGTAGTGGTTACTTTGCATCGCCTGGGTATACCACTCAATTATGTTGTCTCCAAAAAATTGTAACCATGATGCCTACATTTATTTTTCTCAGCTGTTGTGTCACAAGACCCCCTACGACCCTTTACGATCCCTAACAATACATCTTAGAGGTCTTAAAATGTCATAAAGAGTCATAAGAGGCTCCTAGGAGGAGCCAAATGAGCTTCCACCTTCATGTGGTTGGCCCTATTAAGTAGAGAATGTTAAACTGTTCTCGAAACAAAGAGAAGTTCAATTATTTAAGGTCTCAAACCATGAACAAATTAAATTGGACTTACTATCCAAATTGGACAAATTATTTTTGTTGTACATGGCACTTGGAGTCAAGTGTGTCTCTAAATATTGTGAGCTTTCCATATTCTTTAAGTGTTCTATCACAATTTTATTTGTCAAAGATTGAATTAGGGATTAAGCATTTTCTTACAATTTTATTCGTACATTGATGAGAATCAGTGATGGAGAGTTTTTAGATTCTGAGAAGACGTATATGCAATGGAGGCCAGAAGGGATTTTTGTGGAGATTTTCTAGATGTAGAGATTTTCTAGAGTGGCTATATACATACAAGGGTTTCTAGATTGAGTACCAATGCAGAGATGATGATTCAGTAACCTATGTCTATAAAAACTTCACAAATATCCCTTCTTTGGCCTCCACTCATACCTCTTCTCAAAATCTAGAAAATTTGGATATTGTTTCTCATCCATGCACGAAATGTGCTAGTGATTGTATAAAATTACTTTTGCAAGACTGGGATCAATTATGAGAAGGTAAACAACAAGATAATATTATTGTATCTTTCATTTCTTTTATCCAATCATATTTTTTGCCTTCTCTTATATTGGATATTGTGCAGTGTACATAAAGTCAAGGTGGTGATTATTCTCAACAATTGATAGGTATAAGTCTTCCAGGCCTTACCTAGTAGCTAGGACTAAAGATAAGATGCTTAACTCTTTATCACTATCCTCGTAGTGTAGGAATTTATCTACTTCCCGCACTTGTAGACTACAAGTACAGCCATAAAGAAGTTGTTAGGAATAGCCTTAGAGATAACTGAGAGGGGGGGATGAATTAGTTATCTACAAGTTTCAATTATTTATCCAATTAAGTATACTTAAACATAAAGCATAAACACAATGAAAGAACATATGAACACAACACCAATATTTTGGTTACAATGAAACCCAAATAGGTAAAAACCTCGATGGGACTTGATACCCACTAATATTCTCTACTAGTGTATAATGATCCTTGTTAGAAGATCCTTTACTCTGTTAGGAGTAGCTTTACAATAAATGAAGTACAGTAGACTTGGTTAAGGGTCAAACCCTGTTAGGAGTCTTTCACAATTGTCCCTATTAGGGGAGATGATGCATTGTATGAGAGCTCACTGCTCAAAGGGGCGAAGGCTACAACCTTTTGAATAACAGATACACACTATATTTGGATCTTGGTGAACTACACTTAGACCTGCTTATCTAGACCAGTTCCAATGAATAGCACACATATTCTACTTGGTCACATTGACCTTCTTTTGATGGCTCAACACTTCGCACACTCTGCTCTACTCTGCTTAATCAACCATGAACCACACTTCAGCAATCACAAATGACTGCCTATAAATATCTTTCCTCTAAATGATATGATCAAGTCGGCCTATTAGAACCAACTTGAAATCATAATAGAGAAACCATAATAAACTCCAACAAACATTTTTTGGCTCTATTATGCAGGCAACATAATCTAGGACCTGTCTAAATAAGATAATTGTAGACGCACACTACACATTGTCGGCTCTACCAAAACAACTGGAACTTTCTCTACAAGCTAAATTAACTCATGCCCTCTTAACCGAACATC
Source organism: Chamaecyparis obtusa (assembly GCA_027943335.1). Taxonomy (NCBI): domain Eukaryota; kingdom Viridiplantae; phylum Streptophyta; class Pinopsida; order Cupressales; family Cupressaceae; genus Chamaecyparis; species Chamaecyparis obtusa. The sequence continues at coordinate 637,114 of BSBK01008107.1, read as the reverse complement.
AAAAACTCATCTCTAAGCTTAACTCCAAGGGTGCATACCATAAAGATAGGTGCAACTCATGAACCAATAAAATCTATGTTGGCTCTACTGAACAAACACAGGAAACTACTACTTGTGAATAGCAATTGCATAACTTCACTTGCGTTCATCATCAAACCATGCATCCATGAACTTAACATCACTAACATGTCTGAAACATATATCCTAGGGTGCATGCCCATAAGACAATTGTATGGACAACCATACACAAAACACTACCTATAACTCTGTCAGGAACACTGCTGACACAAGCTATTGTATAACTATCTGTACTCACATTCAACCTCTGCGCCCATGATATCATGTTGATATCATGTCCATGCAACATATACAGAAGGCTTATTGCATAATACTTCCACGCATACTAATTTCCATATGTTGTCATCAATGACAAACATACAGTCAGTACGGGCCTGCTAGAAAATCTCCAACAATCTCCCCCTTTGGTATTGATGGCAACATGTGGAATGAAAAACCACCATCAACCCAAATGAATAGTTCTTTCATAACATTCTCCATTTCCTCAACTGAACTGTTGTCACAACTAAATACTACTCCCCCCTAAGTATATTACTCCTATTTTTCTTATCTCTGACGACTCTGTATACTACTCCCCCTTTGACATCAATGGCAAAGGGCGCCATTCATTTTAAGCACCGGTACTACTCCAAAAGTAGAGTAGTCAATCATCCATTAGTCCTAGAGGATTGATGTCATTCCTACTTCCTTCTAAGCAGAATCAGGGAAGGGAATTACTCCCGAATTCCCCCTGAGATACTCAAAAGTATCCTTAGGCAAGGGCTTTGTGAATATGTCTGCCAACTATTCCTTAGTATTCACATAGTCCAACTTAACTTCTTTCTCTACCACTTTCTCTCTTAGGAAGTGATACTTGATCTCAATGTGCTTTGTCTATGCATGCATCACAGGGTTCTTAGACATATTGATAGTGCTAGTGTTATCACAGTGAATAACAATAGGATAATCAATCTGAATTCCAAAATCTTTTATCATCTACTTGATCCACACAATTGTAGAACAATTCAAGGCTACTGCAACATACTCTGCTTCTACTATTGATTGAGAAATACAATTTTGTTTATTGCTTGTCCAAGTGACAAGTATATCACCAAGAAACACTGCTCCTCTTGATGTACTCTTTCTGTCATCAACACAGCCTGCCCAATCTGCATCATTGTATACATGAAGCTCAACATTTTTTGAATTGGGATACCATAAACCATAGTCTATAGTGCCTTGTACATATCTAAATATCCTCTTTATTGCCATGAGGTGACTTTGTTTAGGTTATGCTGTGAATCTTCCAACTATGCCAACTACATTTGAAATATCAAGTCTAGTCTCTGTAAGATAAATCAATTTTCCAATCATAGACTTATATAATGTTATATCAATTGCTGGTGAATCATCTTCCTTTGTAAGCTTGCATCTAGTAATCATAGGGGCTCCTACTGGCTTGCAATCATCCATCTTGAATTTCTTTAATATTTCTTTCACATACTTAGATTGATTAATGAATATACCTTTCTCTGTCTATTGTACATTCAATCCTAAAAAGTATTTGATAGGACCAATCATACTCATCTCAAATTCAATATTCATCTCCTTAGAAAATTCAGCACTAAGTTTGTCATTACCTCCAAAGATAATGCCATCAACAAATATAGCTACAAGTAACAAACCTTCAGATGTCTCTCTAATGAATAGATTACAATCTGTTGCTCCTTTCTTGAATCCAATCTTTGTTAAGTATCCATCTAGTCTCTCATACCATGCTCTAGGGTCTTGTTTAAGTTCATATAGGGCCTTCTTCAATCTGCATACCATATCAGGTATGTCTGATAAGGTGAATCCTTCAAGCTACTCAATGTATACTTCTTCTTTCAGATCTCGATTCAAGAATGTTGACTTGACATCCATCTGATACACTTTGAAGTTTTTGACTGTAGCATAAGCTAGAAACAACTTAATAGCTTCTAATCTACTCACAGGTGCAAATTTGTCTAAATAATCAATGCCTTCTCTTTGTGCATAACCTTTACATACTAATCTTTCTTTGTTCCTTACTACTGTACGATCTTCATTCATCTTATTTTTTAATATCCACTTTGTACCAATCACATTCTTATCACTGGGTCTTGGGACCAGTTCCCAAGTGTCATTCTTAATGATCTGATCAAGTTTTTCTTTCATAGCATCATGCCAATCTGAATCTTTACATGCATCTTCAACACTTAAGGGTTCAATTGGGGATAATAAACATACCACATCATTGCTAGCTGAGTTCTTTGCTTGTGATCTTGTCAAGACTTTGGTGCTCTGATCTCCAATGATGTCCTTCTTGGAATGATTTCTAGATGTAAAATTTGGAACCTTAGCTATTGCTAACTCATTAGCCTTAAGAGTTTCTTCCTCACTTGTCTCGAGGTCATTAAACAACACATCAATGCTATCAAACATTTCTTCAATAACTGTCTCACTAGAAGAGGGTTTGGGTTCTTCTTCAATCATGGGTGAGTAGTCATGATATCTTTCTTGAATCATAAACTTTTCATCAATCTTCACATGAGCACTTTCAATGATCTTTTTCAATCTTAAATTGAAACATCTATAAGCTTTACTTTTAATAGAGTAACCAAGGAAAATACCTTCATCACTTCTTGCATCAAACTTGCCTATTTCTTCATCCCTCTTGATGTAGCACTTGCTTCCAAAGATTATGAAGTATTTTATTATGGGAACATTACCAAACCATAGCTCATAAGGTGTTTTGTCAATGCCTGGCCTTAGCTGAATTCTATTGATTGTGTAGACTGTTGTATTGACTGCATCTCTCCAATAGGTGTGGGCAACTTTTCCTTCTATCATAATGGTGCACATTGTATCCAGAATGATCCTATTCCTTATTTCTACAATTCCATTCCACTGAGGTGTTCTAGGTGCACTTAATTGTCTCTTTATGCCATGTTCTTCACAGTACTCATAAAATATGTCAAAGGTGAATTCTCCTCCTCTATCCAATCTCAAACATTGTATCTTTAATCCAGATTCATTCTCAACTTTAGCTTTGAATATTTTGAACTTATCAAATGCTTCTGACTTATCTTTCAAGAATGCAACCTACATCATCCTAGTATAATCATTAACAAATAAAATGAAATACCTTTCACCATAGTATGATCTTGTTTGAGTTGGTCCACATAGGTCTGTATGGATCAGATCCAACTTATTTTCTACTGAATTGTGCTTGCTCCTAAATGAATTCCTCACATGCTTTCCCATCACACATTCATTGCGTATAGTATCAACTGGCTTTGCTATGCTAGGTAGATCTCTTACTACCTTAACATTGGTTATCTTCACTATGTTATCAAAATTGATATGACATAGTCTTTTGTGCCACAACCAACTGTCATCAACTTTAGCAACAAAACAACTTGCTTCTGAATTGAGTTGAAAAATATTACCTCTTGTCTTTGAGCCTAATGCAATCATAACACCATCATTTTTGTTAATGATGCATTTGTCATCTTTGAACTCCAATTGATATCCTTTTCCAAGTAACTATCCAACACTTAAAAGGTTATGTTTCAAACCATCAGCATATAGAACATCATCAGTACTATTCTTTCCATCCAGAGTGATGGCTCCTCTACCAACAATTGGTTTAGGAGTGTTATCTCCAAATCTAACCATACCACCATTGTATTTATCCAGATGAACAAATCTTCCTTTATCACCTGTCATGTGATGTGAACAACCACTGTCTATAATCCAGTCTGTCCTTGTGTCTGCTTGGGAAATCAATGCTAGTTCATCTTTAGGAATTGACTTACTATTTATTTTGTCTACAATAGAAATGAATCCAATTTCTTCTTCACTTGATTCATCATCTGAAACTCCATCTCTATCAAACTAACATTCCTTAGAGTACTTAGGCTTGTAATCCATTTTGAACTTTCTAACTCTAGTAGGACACTTAGATGCAAAGTGACCTATCTTATTACATGAAAAGAACTTGAAAGTAAATTAACCTTCATATTTTCCTTTTCTTTTTTTTTCTCTTTTAGCAACCATAGCAATAAAATCATCTAGGGTATGTGCAAGATCATGGTATGCCAAACTAGGCCCTTAAGTGACAATGAAAATTCAGAAAATCAGGTTTAGGCAAGTTGACATAAAAATTTGAACAAGTTATAAATATTATATCAAAAATATGTAACAATACAATCTGTAGAAAATTGAATTTAGTTTTAAAAAATTAGGCCTTTTTTGAAAAACAATTATTCTATATGTTAAAAAATTTTAATTTCAATGTAGTAGTACAAAAATTTCAGAAAAAAAATAAGTAGGTGTGGGTCTAACCACCTTAAACACAATCAAATGATAATTTTTTTTACAAGATTATAGATATAAGAAGTAGACTCATGTCCGAATGTGGTACATATTTTTTTGTAATTTATTTCCAAGTAAATAATTAATTATGATTTTTCTTCTACAACTTTTCTAGAATACAAAAACTCTCATGTCTGACCACGTTAACTTAGTCTAAACTTTATCAAATTGAAAACTTTTTTTATTTTTCTTGTAGTAGGAAAATCATAGAATGTAACACATGTTTTGGATTTCAAAAATGTTATATAGTTTGAAAGTTATAGCTATTTTTCAATAAGTCTATCAATCAAGACTAAAAAGATAACAAGTAGGTGTATGTCTGACCACATTAAACAAAATCAAATGATAATATTTTTTTATAAGATTCTAGATAAAAGTAGTAGACTCATGTCCAGATGTGATGTATATTTTTTTGTATTTTTTTTCTAAGTAAATAATTAATTATGATTTTTTTGCTACAAATTTTTTTGAATATAAAAACTCTTGTGTCTGACCACCTTAACTTAGTCTAAACTTCATCAAATTGAAAGAATTTTTTAATATTATTGTATTAGGAGATGCACAGAATGTGATGTATATTTTATGTATATTTTAGATTTTTAAAATGTTATATTGTTTGAAAGTTATAGGTGTTTTTGAAAGAGTCTATCAATCATGACTTATTTTTCACATCGCCATTTTTTGGCATACCATGATCTTGCACATACCCTCTAAAGTTTTCTCTTCATCATCATCATCAAAATTACCAAAAGTGTTTGTAGATTTCTTACCATGAATTGTTGCTTTGAAGGCTGTCTCACTTTTAGGTTCTGTCTTCAATCTTGAAATCTCAAAAGTTGAGATTTTGTTGATCAAGGTCTCTCTCTTGAAATTAAATGTAAGTTGCATGGTCTCATCAAGGATATTGATCTTGCTTTCATATTCTAGATTGAGAGTAGTCATCAACTTGTCCATAATATCTTCCTTTGAGATCTCGCCACCATTGTTCCTGATTCCAGCAACTGCTTCATTGATCCTTTGATTATAAGCTCTGATGTTTTCTTCAAGTAGCATCTCTAATGCATTGTATCTTTTCTTCCAAGTTTTTTTACATGCATCCTTTGCTTGCTTATCTCCTTCAAACATATCTTCAAGGTGCTTCCATCTTTTGTTGGTGGTGTCTACTTTCTTTAACTCTAAGTGCTCACTATCTGATAGTGCACTGATAAGGGCTTCTTTGGTAATAGCATTCTGATGAAACAATTCCTTTTGTCTTTTAGTAGCATCATCCTTTTCAAGATATTCTAGGGTAGGTATCTTGGCTACTTTGATAGTTACATTAAAAACTTCAAAAGCAATGCATTGCAAATGGGTCACCATCTTGTTCTTCCAATCAAGATAATTCTCTCCATCAAACTTAGGACTATCTTTCCTGAAGTATGCCATATGATCAACCTCAAGTTGTTAAACTTCTCTCCGAGGCACTTGGCTATGATACCAATTGTTAGGAATAGTCCCAAGAGATAACTGAGAGGGGGGGATGAATCAGTTATCTACAAGTTTTAATTTTTTATCTAATTAAGTATACTTAAACATAAAGCATAAACACAATGAAAGAACACATGAACACATAATGCAGGAGCATCCTGGGTGTAAGAGCAATCTTGCATCACCCAAAAATATTTCTATTTTTGTATTTAATAAGGGTTATCTTATGTAGAGTTGCTATTTATGGAAACTTGCTATTTTTAGTAAGTTGGTCCTATGATCTTGGAATCTTCTAATTTTACATGTGGAGGTTCATCTCAGTCATATCAGCTTGCCAGCAAAGTTTCATGGCTAGATCAGGTCTAGTTTTGAATATATTGAAGATTTTTGGTATTGGCAGCAGGGTACAAAAATTTTGAACTCAATTTTGAAGGCTTTAGAAGCCCCAGATGAGGTCAAAAATTTGGGTGACAAGCTCTTGCACAAGTCAAGCTTTTAGAGCGCTTTGTGGCATTTTCAGAATAGGGTTATAATAGCCAATCGGGTCAACGGGTGATGACTTATGGTCTTCGAAAGTTGGGTCACCTGAAATGGCGAAAAATAATTTTTCTTCAAAATTTTTGTTTGGGTTTCAAAAACTCATTTTGAGCTGACTTTGATGTAATAAATTATAAAATAAAATAATTCTAAGTTTGGTCGGCCCTAAGGGCTAAATTTCTTGAACCTTCTCGGGCGGTGGAAATTGCCTGTATAAAGAAGGCTCGTAGTGTTGTCTAGGGCAGTTCTGGGTAGTAGATCTGGGTATTGATTCAAGGCTTTGTCCTACAGAATATTGTAAGGGAATGCCCATGTGGCTTTGCATATTGTAATTCTGAAAGTTTGTAATTCCACATTTGTGGAGATAATAAGAAGCCAATTTTCTGTTCTTGCATATTATTGTTGTTGTTTCTCTATTTCTGTTAAGTGTTTGTGGTATTAAGGGGAGCACCCTTCATCAAGTGGTATCAGAGAAGGAGTTCTTTGGTGTGTAAACAAATTGCCGACTATGAGGCAGTTTGCACTAGGACCGTGGTTAGGGTTTTAGTGCACATTACGAAAATGCCTCCATGAAGAGAACATGGCATAAGAGTTGGTGCTGTGAAACCTAAGGTTAGAGAGCTACAGAGATAAGTGTGAGCATTGAAAGAAGAGATTCGTAGAGGAATGAATCTTAATGTCAGAGATGAAAGTGAGGATGAAGCCGAAGAAGAATATCAAGAAGGAGAAGTTGAAATTGTCAACCAAGATGAAGAAAGATTTTTTCGGGCAATTTCCAAGATTCAGAAAAGACCAAAGATTGAGGTTCTTACATTTTTTGGAAATCTTAACCCAGAGGAATTGATCGACTGGATCAATGAATGTGAGGAATATTTTGAGTACGAAGATGTTGAGGACCCTGATAGGGTCAAATTTGCGAAGGCCAGATTGAAAGGTCATGCGAAGATCTGGTGGCAAGAAATTCAGTTGGAGTGAAATAGAAGAGGGAAAGATAAAATCACAAGATGGGATCAGATGGTGGATAAATTGAAGTGATAGTTCATTCCTGTTGATTATGAACTTGACCTACTAAAGAAAATGCAAAGTTTGAAGCAAGCAGGAAGATCTGTTCAAGAGTATATAGAGGAGTTCTATCAACTCCTCATCAGAACAGGCCATGTAGAAGTTGATAAGGAGAAAGTTGCCTGATACCTTAATAGGTTAAGGCCAACCATTTAAGAGGAGTTGAATCTAGTTCGAATAAATAGTATTGAGGAGGCATACTAGTTTGCCCTAAAAGTAGAGGAAAAGCTGAACAAGAAGTTTGAGAGTAAACAAAATGGAAGAGGTCGTGGTGGAAGATCTAGCGGATGGTCATATGGTGGCTGAAATGAAGATCCGAAAAAGAAGGATGAGGCCAATAGCAGTCAGAATTAGAGAGGAAATAATTTCAATCATTTCTAAGATCAAAATAATAAAGAACAGAGAGGAAGAGGACGAGGACAAGGATCTGGAAGAAGAGGCTTCTGTGGAACATGTTTCAATGTGGGGAAGAAGGTCATAGGGCATTTGAATGTCCTCAGCGCCAAGGCAGAACAGACAGGAGAAATGAAAGCTAGGCCAGAGTTGCACATGTAGATGAAGATGCTAGATCATCAAATTTTGAAGATGTTGAAAGAGGAGAAACGCTAATTAACAGAAGAGTCTTGTTGAGTGGTGAGAACGAACCTAAACAAAGGAGGAGCATGTTTCGCACTCGATGCAAGTGTGAGGGTAAATATTGTGATGTGATTATCGACAGTGGAAGAACTAAAAATTTAGTGTCAGAAGAGATGGTGACAAAGTTGAAGCTCAAGAGATAGAAACACCCACATCCATATCAGATTGCCTGGGTGCAGGATGACCACAAGGTCATGGTTAGTGAACAGTGCCTGGTAAAGTTCAAGATCGGTGGGTACCAAAATGAGGTACTATGTGATATCATCTCTATTGATGCATGTCATATGTTATTGGGTAGACCGTGGCAGTTTGACAGATGTGTTGTACATGATGGTCATGTGAATACCTATTCCCTGACAAAGGATGGAGTGCGACATAAGCTAAAGCCATTGAAGGAGATCGAAGAAAACGTATGTGGTAGTGCAAGAATAACATTTGTTGATGGAAGAAAATTCCTAGATGGTATGAGGCATGAGCATGTGTGTTTTGCTTTAATTTCAAAAGCTAGTAAAGAAGAAGTAGAGGATGTACCTGTAGAGGTTGCAGATTTGTTGAACGAGTTTTCAGATATTGTATCTGATAATGTACCTGATGGATTACCACCCATAAGGAGGATCAGTCATCAGATAGATTTGATTTCAAGAGCTAGTTTGCCAAACAAGGTAGCACACAGAATGACACTAGAAGAAAGTGAAGAGTTGAACAGACAAGTACATGAGTTATTGTAGAAGGGGTTGATTCGAGAGAGTTTGAGTCCCTGTGCTGTACCAGCGATATTAGCAACAAAGAAGAATGGAGAGTGGAGGATGTGTACAGATTCCAGAGCAATAAACAAGATCACAATCAAGTATAGGTTTCCATTGCCATGAATGGATGATATTATGGATTGTTTGAGTGGAGCTGTGTATTTCTCAAAGATAGATCTGAAGAGAGGATATCACCAGATTCGGATCAGAGAAGGAGATGAATGGAAGACTACTTTCAAGATAAAGGAAGGAATGTATGACTGGTTAGTCATGCTTTTTGGGCTAACCAATGCACTGAGCACTTTCATGCGGCTCATGAACGAGGTTCTAAAAGAATTTTTGGGTAAGTTTGTCATTGTTTACCTAAATGATATTTTGATTTTTAGCAAGACATTGGAGGAACATATGATGCATATTCGTATGGTGTTTGAGAAGCTGAGAGATGGGAAATTATTGATTAATTTGAAGAAGTGCAGTTTTATGAAGAAAGAGTTAGTGTATTTGGGATTTGTAGTTTCAGCAGAAGGTCTAAAAATAGACTCAGAGAAGGTACAGGCTATCCTTGAATGGTCTACTCCAAGGAGTGCTACTGAGGTAAGATCTTTTCATGGTTTGGCTAACTTTTATAGAAAGTTTATCAAAAATTTTAGCAGTATTTGTGGACCCTTGACTGAAACAATGAGAGGGGATAGAAAAGAGTTTAAGTGGACTAATGGGGCAGAAAAGAGTTTTCAATTGTTGAAACAAAAAGTTACAAAAAAACTTATTTTAGCACTTCCAGATTTTAATAAGGTGTTTCAAGTAGATTGTGATGCTAGTGGTACTGCAATAGGAGCTGTTATGAGCCAAGAAGGTAAACCTGTTGCGTATTTCAGTGAGAAGTTAAATGATGTCAATAGGAAGTATTCTGTCTATGATCAGGAATTTTATGCTATAGTTCAGGCATTAAAGAAGTGGAGACATTACCTGCTTCCTATAGAGTTTGTTTTGTATACTGATCATCAAGCTTTGCAATATTTGAATAGTCAAGGAAAGTTGAATCAGAGGCATTTGAAATGGGTTGAGTTTTTGCAGAGTTATACATTTGTTTTGAATCACATAAGTGGAAAGTCTAACAGGGTTGCAGATGCTCTTAGCAGAAGGCAACTATTGCTGACAGAGATGCAGATTGTGGTGGTTGGATTCAAGGAACTCAAGAATTTGTATCCAGAGGATCCTGATTTTGGTGAAGCTTGGAAAGCTTGTACAGAATCTGTTACTCTAGACAGGATGAAATGGTTGGATTTCATCATTCAGGATGATATGCTATTCAGAGGGAGTTAGTTGTGCATTTCTCGAAGCTCTATGAGGGAGAATCTCATCAAAGAAAAGCATAGTGGAGGATTGGCTAGACATTTTAGTCGAGTTAAAACTCTTGCTTTGGTTAGTGAAAATTATTATTGGCCACAGTTGCAACAAGATGTCAAAAATTTTGTATAGAGTTACCGAGTATGTCAGATGGCGAAGGGAGTGAAGCAGAATATAGGGTTGTATCAGCCATTACCTGTACTAGAGAAGCCTTGGGAGGATATGAGTATGGACTTTGTTCTTGGTTTTCCAAGGACACAGCGGGGACATGATTCAATTTTTGTGGTAGTTGACAGATTTTCAAAGATGGCACATTTCATTCCCTGCAAGAAGACTAATGATGTTGTTCATGTAGCAGAATTGTTTTTCAGAGAAGTGGTGAGACTACATGGTTTGCCAAAGACCATAGTTTCAGATCGAGATACTAAGTTTGTTGGATATTTTTGGCGGACATTGTGGAAGAAGTTGAAGACATATTTGAAGTTGAGTTCATCACATCATCCACAGACTGATGAAGAGACAGAGGTGGTGAATAGAAGTTTGGGAAATCTGCTGAGATGTTTGGTTGGAGATAAGCCAACACGATGGGATTTAATTTTACCATAGGCATAATTTGCATATAATAATTCTGTCAACAGAAGCACTGGTAAATCACCATTCCAGATTGTATATGGGAGTAGTCTAAGAAATGCATCTGAATTGAGAAAGATAGATAAAGGAGAAATAAGTAGTGCTCAAGCTGAGGATTTTGCAGAACACCTGAAGAACATCCATGAGGAAGTGAGGAAGCACATTACCAAGATGAATGCACAGTATAAGGCTAAGGTAGATGTGAAAAGGAGGCATAAGAAATTTCAGGTTGGCGATGAAGTCATGGTTCATTTGCAAAAGGAGTGATTTCTGGTTGGTACATATAACAAGCTGAAAATGAAGAAGTTTGGACCATGTAAGATATTGAAGAAGCATGATTCAGGAAATGCATATGAGGTAGAATTGCCTAGTGAGCTGAATATTTCACCAGTGTTTAACATTTCAGATTTGATAGAGTATCATGAAGGAGGTGTTGAAGATGAGGTTGCAGCAGCACAGTGGAGTATTCCAGCAACCAGTTCAGATATCAAGGAGATTGAAGACATACTGGATAGTCATGTTGGTAGAAGCATAAAGAACAGGACATATGAAGAGTATTTGGTCAAATGGAAAGGATGACCTATTGAAGATTCATCATGGCTAACAAAGGAGGAGATTAACCGTCTTAGTTTTCCTCTGCACACCTGAGTCGTGATAGGGTCACTTCTCAAATTACCCCAAGTGTCTGATGCAGGAGCATCCTGGGTGTAGGAGCAATCTTGCATCACCCAAAAATATTTCTATTTTTGTATTCAATAAGGGCTATCTTGTGTAGAGTTGCTATTTATGGAAACTTGCTATTTTTAGTAAGTTGGTCTTATGATCTCGGAATGTTCTAATTTTACATGTGAAGGTTCATCTCAATCATATTAGCTTGCGAGCAAATTTTCATGGCCAGATCAGGTCTAGTTTTGAAGATATTGAAGATTTTTGGTATTGGCAGCAGGGTACAGAAACTTTGAACTCAATTTTGAAGGTTTTAGAGGACCCAGATGAGGTCAAAAATTTGGGTGACGGGCGCTTGGATGAGAAAGTCTGTAGAGCACTTTGTGACATTTCTAGAATGAGGTTATAATAGCCAATCAGGTCAACGGGTGATGACTTATGGTCTTCGAAAGTTGGGTCACCTGAAATGGTGAAAAATATTTTTTCTTCAAAATTTCTTTTTGGGTTTCAAAAACTCATTTTGAGCTGACTTTGATGTAATAAATTATAAAATAAAATAATTCTAAGTTTGGTTAGCCCTAAGGGCTAAATTTCTTGAACCTTCTCGAGCGGTGGAAATTGCCTATATAAAGAAGGCCCGTAGTGTTGTCTAGGGCAGTTCTAGGTAGTAGATCTGGGTATTGATTCGAGGCTTTGTCCTATAGAATATTGTAAGGGAATGCCCATGTGGCTTTGCATATTGTAATTCTGAAAGTTTGTAATTTCACATTTGTGGAGATAATAAGAAGCCAATTTTATGTTCTTGCATATTATTGTTGTTGTTTCTCTATTTATGTTAAGTGTTTGTGGTATTAAGGGGAGCACCCTTTATCAAGTGGTATCAAAGGAGGAGTTCTTGGGTGTGTAAACAGATCGCAGACTATGAGGTAGTTTGCACCAGGACCATGATTAGGGTTTCAGCGTGCATCACGAAAATGCCTCCACGAAGAGAACGTGGCGGAAGAGCTGGTGCTGTGACACCTGAGGTTAGAGAGCTGCAGAGACAAGTACGAGCATTGCAATAAGAGATTCACAGAGGAATGAATCTTAATGTTAGAGATGAAAGCGAGGATGAAGCCGAAGATGAATATCAAGAAGGATAAGCTGAAATTGTGAACCAAGAGGAAAAAAAACTTTTTTGGGTGATTTCTAAGATTTGAAAAAGACCTAATATTGAGGTTCCTACATTTTTTGGAAATCTTAACCCAGAGGAATTGATCGACTGGATCAATGAATGCGAGGAATATTTTGAGTACGAAGATGTTGAGGATCCTAATAGGGTCAAATTTGCGAAGGCCAGATTGAAAAGTCATGCGAAGATTTGGTGGCAAGTAATTCAGTTGGAGCGAAATAGAAGAGGGAAAGATAAAATCACAAGATGGGATCGGATGGTGGACAAATTGAAGTGATAGTTCATTCCTGTTGATTATGAGCTTGACCTACTAAAGAAAATGCAAAGTTTGAAGCAAGCAGGAAGATTTGTTCAGGAGTATACAGAGGAGTTCTATCGACTCCTCATCAGAAAAGGCCATGCAGAAGCTGATAAGGAAAAAGTTGCCCGATACCTTAATGGGTTAAGGCCAAACATTCAGGAGGAGTTGAATCTGGTTCGAATGAATAGTATTGAGGAGGCATACCAGTTTGCCCTAAAAGTAGAGGAAAAGCTGAACAAGAAGTTTGAGAGCAGACAAAATGGAAGAAGTCATGGTGGAAGATCTAGCGGACGGTCATATGGTGGCCGAAATGAAGATCTGAAAAAGAAGGATGAGGCCAGTAGCAGTCAGAATCAGAGAGGAAATAATTTCAATCATTTTCAAGATCAGAGTAATAGAAATCAGAGAGGAAGAGGAAGAGGACAAGGATCTGGAAGAGGAGGCTTCCGTGGAACATGTTTTCACTATGGAGAAGGTCATAGGGCATTTGAATGTCCTCAGTGCCAAGGTAGAATAGATAGGAGAAATGAAGGTCAGGCCAGAGTTGCACATGTAGATGAAGATGCTAGATAATCAAATTCTGAAGATGTTGAAAGAGGAGAAATGCTAATTAACAGAAGAGTCTTGCTGAGTGGTGAGAATGAACCTGAACAAAGGAGGAGCCTGTTTCACACTCGATGCAAGTGTGAGGGTAAATGCTGTGATGTGATTATCGATAGTGGAAGCACTGACAATTTGGTGTCAGAAGAGATGGTGACAAAGTTGAAGCTCAAGAGATAGAAACACCCACATCCATATCAGATTGCCTAGGTGCAGGATGACCACAAGGTCATGGTCAGTGAACAGTGCCTGGTAAAGTTCAAGATCGGCGGGTACCAAGATGAGGTACTATGTGATATCATCTCTATGGATGCATGTCATATGTTATTAGGTAGACCGTGGTAGTTTGATAGATGTGTTTTACACGATGGTTGTGCGAATACCTATTCCCTGACAAAGGATGGAGTGCAACATAAGCTAAAGCCATTGAAGGAGACCGAAGAAAGTGGTAGTACAAGAATAACATTTTTTGATGGAAAAAAATTCCTAGATGGTATGAGGCATGAGCATGTGTGTTTTGCTTTAATTCCAAAAGCTAGTAAAGAAGAAGTAGAGGATGTACCTATAGAGGTTGCAGATTTGTTGAACGAGTTTTTAGATATTGTATCTGATAATGTACCTGATGGATTACCACCCATAAGGAGGATCAGTTATCAAATGGATTTGATTCCAAGAACCAGTTTGCCAAACAAGGCAGCACACAGAATGACACCAGTAAAAAGTAAAGAGTTGAACAGACAATTACATGAGTTATTGTAGAAGGGGTTGATTCGAGAGAGTCTGAGTCCCTGTGTTGTACCAGCGGTATTAGCACCAAAGAAGAATGGAGAGTGGAGGATGTGTACAGATTTCAGAGCAATAAACAAGATCATAATCAAGTATAGGTTTCCATTGCCATGAATGGATGATATTATGGATTGTTTGAGTAGAGCTGTGTATTTCTCAAAGATAGCTCTAAAGAGTGGATATCACCAAATTTGGATCAGAGAAGGAGATGAATGGAGGACTACCTTCAAGACAAAGGAAGGACTGTATGAGTGGTTAGTCATGCCTTTTGGGCTAACCAATGCACTGAGCACTTTCATGCGGCTCATGAACGAGGTTCTAAAAGAATTTTTGGGTAAGTTTGTCATTGTTTACCTAAATGATATTTTAATTTTTAGCAAGACATTGAAGGAACATATGATGCATATTCGTATGGTGTTTGAGAAGTTGAGAGATGAAAAATTGTTGATTAATTTGAAGAAGTGTAGTTTTGTGAAGAAAGAGTTAGTGTATTTGGGATTTGTAGTTTCAGCAAAAAAGTCTAAAAATGGACCCAGAGAAGGTACAGGCTATCCTTGAATGGCCTACTCTAAGAAGTGCTACTGAGATAAGATCTTTTCATGGTTTGGCTAGCTTTTACAAAAAGTTTATCAAAAATTTTAGCAGTATTTGTGGACCCTTGACTGAAACAATGAGAGGGGATAGAAAAGAGTTTAAGTGGACTAATGGGGCAGAAAAGAGTTTTCAATTGTTAAAACAAAAAGTTACAGAACAACCTATTTTAGCACTTCCAAATTTTAATAAGGTGTTTCAAGTAGATTGTGATGCTAGTGGTACTGCAATAGGAGCTGTTATGAGCCAAGAAGGTAAACTTGTTGCGTATTTCAGTGAGAAGTTAAATGATGCCAAGAGGAAGTATTTTGTCTATGATTAAGAATTTTATGCTATAGTTCAGGCATTAAAGAAGTGGAGACATTATCTGCTTCCTAAAGAGTTTGTTTTGTATACTGATCATCAAGCTTTGCAATATTTGAATAGTCAAGGAAAGTTGAATCAGAGGCATTTGAAATGGGTTGATTTTTTGCAGAGTAATACATTTATTTTGAAACACAGAAATGGAAAGTCTAACAGGGTTGCAGATGCTCTTAGCAGAAGGCAACTATTGCTGACAGAGATTCAAATTGAGGTGGTTGGGTTCAAGGAACTCAAGAATTTGTATCCAGAGGATCCTGATTTTGGTGAAGCTAGGAAAGCTTGTACAGAACCTGTTACTCTAGATAGGATGAAATAGTTGGATTTCATCATTCAGGATGATATGCTATTCAGAGGGAGTCGATTGTGCATTCCCGAAAGCTCTATGAGGGAGAATCTCATCAAGGAAAAGCATAGCGGAGGATTGGCTGGACATTTTGGTCGAGATAAAACTCTTGCTTTGGTTAGTGAAAATTATTATTGGCCACAGTTGCAACAAGATGTCAAAAATTTTGTACAGAGTTGCCGAGTATGTCAGATGGCAAAGGGAGTGAAGTAGAATATAGATTTGTATCAGCCATTACCTGTACCAGAGAAGCCTTGGGAGGATATGAGTACGGACTTTGTTCTTGGTTTGCCAAGGACACAATGGGGACATGATTCAATTTTTGTGGTAGTTGACAGATTTTCAAAGATGGCACATTTCATTCCCTGCAAGAAGACTAATGATGTTGTTCATGTAGCAGAATTATTTTTCAGAGAAGTGGTGAGACTAAATAGTTTTCCAAAGACCATAGTTTCAGATCAAGATACTAAGTTTGTTAAATATTTTTGGCAGACATTGTGGAAGAAGTTGAAGATAGATTTGAAGTTCAGTTTATCACATCATCCACAAACTGATGGACAGAGAGAGGTGGTGAATAGAAGTTTGGAAAATCTGCTAAGATGTTTGGTTGGAGATAAGCCAACAAGATGGGATTAGATTTTACCACAGGTAGAATTTGCATACAATAATTCTGTCAACAGGAGCACTGGTAAATCACCATTCCAGATTGTATATGGGAGTAGTCCAAGAAATGCATCTGAATTGAGAAAGATAGATAAAGAAGAAATAAGTAGTGTTGAAGCTGACGATTTTGTAGAACACTTGAAGAACATCCATGAGGAAGTGAGGAATCACATTACCAAGATGAATGCACAGTATAAGTCTAAGGCAGATGTGAAAAGGAGGCATAAGAAATTTTAGGTTGGCGATGAAGTCATGGTTCATTTGCGGATGGAGCGATTTTTGGTTGGTACATATAACAAGCTGAAAATGAAGAAGTTTGGACCATGTAAGATATTGAAGAAGCATGATTCAGGAAATGCATATGAGGTAGAATTGCCTAGTGTGCTGAATATTTCACTAGTGTTTAACATTTCAGATTTGACAGAGTATCATGAAGGAGGTGTTGAAGATGAGGTTACAGCAGCACAGTGGAGTATTCCAGCAACCAGTTCAGATATCAAGGAGATTGAAGACATACTGGACAGTCGTGTTGGCAGAAGCACAAGGAACAGGACATATGAAGATTATATGGTCAAATGGAAAGGATGACCTATTGAAGATTCATCATGGCTAACAAAGGAGGAGGTTAACTGTCTTGGTTTTCCTCTGCACACCTGAGTTGTGACAGGGTCATTTCTCAAATTACCATAGGTGTCTGATGCAGGAGCATCCTGGGTGTAAGAGCAATCTTGCATCACCCAAAAATATTTCTATTTTTGTATTCAATAAGGGCTATCTTGTGCAGAGTTTCTATTTATGGAAACTTGCTATTTTTAGTAAGTTGGTCTTACGATCTTGAAATGTTCTAATTTTACATGTGGAGGTTCATCTCAGTCATATCAGCCTGCCAGCAAAGTTTCATGGCTAGATCAGGTCTAGTTTTGAAGATATTGCAGATTTTTGATATTGGTAGCAGGGTACAGAAACTTCGAACTCAATTTTGAAGGCTTTAGAGGCCCTGAATGAGGTCAAAAATTTGGGTGACAAGAACTTGTGTGGCTTATGCCTATAGAGTGCTTCGTGGTGTTTCCAGAATGGGGTTATAATAGCCAATCGGGTCAACGGGTGATGAATTATGGTCTTTGGAAGTTGGGTCACCTGAAATGGCAGAAAATAATTTTTCTTCAAAATTTTTGTTTGGGTTTCAAAAAATCATTTTGAGCTGACTTTGATGTAATAAATTTTAAAATAAAATAATTCTATGTTTGGTCGGCCCTAAGGGCTAAATTTCTTGAACCTTCTCGGGCGGTGGAAATTGCCTATATAAAGAAGGCCCGTAGTGTTGTCTACGGCAGTTCTAGGTAGTAGATCTGGGTATTGATTTGAGGCTTTGTCCTACAGAATATTATAAGGGAATGCCCATGTGGCTTTGCATATTGTAATTCTGAAAGTTTATAATTTCACATTTGTGGAGATAATAAGAAGCCAATTTTCTGTTCTTGCATATTATTGTTGTTGTTTCTCTATTTCTATTAAGTGTTTGTGGTATTAAGGGGAGCACCCTTCATCAAGTGGTATCAAAGGATGAGTTCTTAAGTGTGTAAATAGATCGCTGACTGTGAGGCACTTTGCACCAAGACCGTGGTTAGGGTTTTAGCGCGCATCGCAAAAAATGCCTCCACGAAGAGAACGTGGCGGAAGAGCTAGTGCTGTGACACCTGAGGTTAGAGAGCTACAGAGACAAGTGCGACCATTGCAAGAAGAGATTCACAGAGGAATGAATCTTAATGTCAGAGATGAAAGTGAGGATGAAGCCGAAGAAGAATATCAGGAAGGAGAAGCTGAAATTACGAACCAGGAGGAAGAAAGACTTTTTCGGGCAATTTCCAAGATTGGGAAAAGACCAAAGATTGAAGTTCCTATATTTTCTGAAAATCTTAACCCAGAGGAATTGATCAACTGGATCAATGAATGTGAGGAATATTTTGAGTACGAAGATGTTGAGGATCTTGATAGGGTCAAATTTGCGAAGACCAGATTGAAAGGTCATGCGAAGATCTGGTGGCAAGAAATTCAGTTGGAGTGAAATAGAAGAGGGAAAGATAAAATCACAAGATGGGATCGGATGGTGGATAAATTGAAGTGACAGTTCATTCCTGTTGATTATGAGCTTGACTTACTAAAGAAAAATGCAAAGTTTGAAGCAAGCAGGAAGATCTGTTCAGGAGTATACAGAGGAGTTCTATCGACTCCTTATCCGAACAGGCCATGCAGAAGCTGATAAGGAGAAAGTTGCCCGATACCTTAATGGGTTAAGGTCAAGCATTCAGGAGGAGTTGAATCTGGTTCGAATGAACAGTATTGAGGAGGCATACTAGTTTTCCCTAAAAGTAGAGGAAAAGCTGAACAAGAATTTTGAGAGCAGACAAAATGGAAGAGGTCGTGGTGGAAGATCTAGTGGACGGTCATATTGTGGCTGAAGTGAAGATCCAAAAAAGAATGATGAGGCCAGTAGTAGTCAAAATTAGAGAGGAAATAATTCCAATCATTTTCAAGATCAGAGTAATAGAGATCAGAGAGGAAGAGGAAGAGGACAAGGATCTGGAAGAGGAGGCTTCCGTGGAACATGTTTTCACTATGGAGAAGAAGGTCATAGGGCATTTGAATGTCCTCAGCACCAAGGCAGAACAGACAGGAGAAATGAAGGCCAGACCAGAGTTGCACATGTAGATGAAGATGCTAGATCATCAAATTCTGAAGATGCTGAAAGAGGAGAAATGCTAATTAACAGAAGAGTCTTGCTGAGTGGTGAGAACGAACCTAAACAAAGGAGGAGCCCATTTCGCACTCGATGCAAGTGTGAGGGTAAATGCTGTGATGTGATTATTGATAGTGGAAGCACTGAAAATTTGGTGTCAGAAGAGATGGTGACAAAGTTGAAGCTCAAGAGACAAAAACACCCACATCCATATCGGATTGCCTGGGTGCAGGATGACCACAAGGTCATGGTCAGTGAACAATGCCTGGTAAAGTTCAAGATCGGTGGGTACCAAGATGAGGTACTATGTGATATCATCTCTATGGATGCATGTCATATGTTATTGGGTAGACCGTGACAGTTTGACAGATGTGTTGTACATGATGGTCGTGTGAATACCTATTCCCTAACAAAGGATGGAGTGCTACATAAGCTAAAGCCATTGAAGGAGACCGAAGAAAAGGTATGTGGTAGTGCAAGAATAACATTTGTTGATAGAAGAAAATTCCTAGATGGTATGAGGCATGAGCATGTGTATTTTGCTTTAATTCCAAAAGCTAGTAAAGAAGAAGTAGAGGATATACCTGTAGAGGTTGCAGATTTGTTGAACAAGTTTTTGGATATTATATCTGATAATGTACTTGATGGATTACCACCCATAAGGAGGATCAGTCATCAGATGGATTTTATTCTAAGAGCCAGTTTGTGAAACAAAGCAGCACACAGAATGACACCAGCAGAAAGTGAAGAGTTGAACAGACAAGTACATGAGTTATTGTAGAAGGGGTTGATTTGAGAGAGTCTGAGTCCCTATGTTGTACCAGCGGTATTAGCACCAAAGAAGAATGGAGAGTGGAGGATGTGTACAGATTCTAGAGCAATAAACAAGATCACAATCAAGTATAGGTTTCCATTGTCACGAATGGATGATATTATGGATTGTTTGAGTGGAGCTGTGTATTTCTCAAAGATAGATCTGAAGAGTGGATATCACTAGATTCGGATCAAAGAAGGAGATGAATGGAAGACTGCCTTCAAGAAAAAAGAAAGACTGTATGAGTGGCTAGTCATGCCTTTTGGGCTAACCAATGCACCGAGCACTTTCATGCAACTCATGAACGAGGTTCTAAAAGAATTTTTGGGTAAGTTTGTCATTGTTTACCTAGATGATATTTTGATTTTTAGCAAGACATTGGAGGAAAATATGATGCATATTCATATGGTGTTTGAGAAGTTGAGAGATGAGAAATTGTTGATTAATTTGAAGAAGTGTAGTTTTGTGAAGAAAGAGTTAGTGTATTTGAGATTTGTAGTTTCAGCAGAAGGTCTAAAAATAGACCCAAAGAAGGTACAGGCTATCCTTGAATGGCCTACTCCAAGGAGTGCTACTGAGGTAAGATCTTTTCATGGTTTGGCTATCTTTTACAGAAAGTTTATCAGAAATTTTAGCAGTATTTGTGGACCCTTGACTGAAACAATGAGAGGGGATAAAAAAAATTTTAAGTGGACTAATGGGGCAGAAAAGAGTTTTCAATTGTTGAAACAAAAAGTTATAGAACAACCAATTTTAGCACTTCCAAATTTTAATAAGGTGTTTCAAGTAGATTGTGATGCTAGTGGTACTGCAATAGGAGCTGTTATGAGCCAAGAAGGTAAACCTGTTACGTATTTCAGTGAGAAGTTAAATGATGCCAAGAGGAAGTATTGTGTCTATGATCAAGAATTTTATGCTATAGTCTAGGCATTAAAGAAGTGGAGACATTATCTGCTTCCTAAGGAGTTTGTTTTGTATACTAATCATCAAGCTTTGCAATATTTGAATAGTCAAGGAAAGTTGAATCAGAGGCATTTGAAATGGGTTGAGTTTTTGCAGAGTTATACATTTGTTTTGAAACACAGAAGTGGAAAGTCTAATAGGGTTGCAGATGCTCTTAGCAGAAGGAAACTATTGCTGACAGAGATGCAGATTGAGGTGGTTGGGTTCAAGGAACTCAAGAATTTATATCCAAAAGATCTTGATTTTGGTGAAGCTTGGAAAGCTTGTATAGAACCTATTACTCTAGACAGGACAAAATGTTTGGATTTCATCATTTAGGATGATATGCTATTCAGAGGGAGTCAGTTGTGCATTCTCCGAAGCTCTATGAGGGAGAATCTCATCAAGGAGAAGCATAGCAGAGGATTGGCTGGACATTTTGGTCGAGATAAAACTCTTGCTTTGGTTAGTGAAAATTATTATTGGCCACAGTTGCAACAAGATGTCAAAAATTTTGTATAGAGTTGCCGAGTATGTCAGATGGCGAAGGGAGTGAAGCAGAATACAGAGTTGTATTAGCCATTACCTGTACTAAAGAAGCCTTGGGAGGATATGAGTATGGACTTTGTTCTTGGTTTGCCAAGGACACAATGGGGACATGATTCAATTTTTGTGGTAGTTGACAGATTTTTGAAGATGGCACATTTCATTCCCTGCAAGAAGACTAATGATGTTGTTCATGTAGCAGAATTATTTTTCAGAAAAGTGGTGAGACTACATGGTTTTCCAAAGACCATAGTTTCAGATCGAGATACTAAATTTGTTGGATATTTTTGGCAGACATTGTGGAAGAAGTTGAAGATAGATTTGAAGTTTAATTCATCACATCATCCACAGACTAATGGATAGACAAAGGTGGTGAATAGAAGTTTGGGAAATCTGCTGAGATGTTTGGTTGGAGATAAGCCAACAGGATGGGATTTGATTTTAGCACAGGCAGAATTTGCATATAATAATTCTGTCAATAGGAGCACTGGTAAATCACCATTCCAGATTGTATATGGGAGTAGTCCAAGAAATGCATCTGAATTGAGAAAGATAGATAAAAGAGAAATAAGTAGTGCTCAAGCTAAGGATTTTGTAGAACACATGAAGAACATCCATGAGGAAGTGAGGAATCACATTACCAAGATGAATGCATAGTATAAGTCTAAGGAAGATTTGAAAAGGAGGCATAAGGAATTTTAGGTTGGCGATGAAGTCATGGTTCATTTGCGGAAGGAGTGATTTCTGGTTGGTACATATAACAAGCTGAAAATGAAGAAGTTTGGACCATGTAAGATATTGAAGAAGCATGATTCAGGAAATGCATATGAGGTAGAATTGTCTAGTGAGCTAAATATTTCACCAGTGTTTAACATTTCAGATTTGACAGAGTATCATGAAGGAGGTGTTGAAGATGAGGTTGCAGCAGCACAGTGGAGTATTTCAGCAACCAGTTTAGATATCAAAGATATTGAAGACATACTGCACAGTCGTGTTGGCAGAAGCACAAGGAATAGGACATATGAAGAGTATTTGGTCAAATGGAAAGGATGACCTATTGAAGATTCATCATGGCTAACAAAGGAGGAGGTTAACCGTCTTGGTTTTTCTCTGCACACCTGAGTCATGACAGGGTCACTTCTCAAATTACCCCAGGTGTCTGATGTAGGAGCATCCTAGGTGTAAAAGCAATCTTGCATCACCCAAAAATATTTTTGTTTTTGTATTCAATAAGGGCTATCTTGTGCAGAGTTGCTATTTATGGAAACTTGCTATTTTTAGTAAGTTGGTCTTACGATCTCGGAATGTTCTAATTTTACATGTGGAGGTTCATCTCAGTCATATCAGCCTGCGATCAAAGTTTCATAGCTAGATCAGGTCTAGTTTTGAAGATATTGAAGATTTTCAGTATTAGCAACAGGGTACAGAAACTTTGAACTCAATTTTGAAGGCTTTACAGGCCCCAGATGAGGTTAAAATTTTGGGTGATGGGTGCTTGCGCAAGTCAAGCCTGTAGAGCTCTTCGTGGCGTTTCCAGAATGGGGTTATAATAGCCAATTGATTCAACGGGTGATGACTTATGGTCTTCAAAAGTTGGGTCACCTGAAATGGCGAAAAATAAAAAAATTTCAAAATTTCTATTTTGGTTTCAAAAACTCATTTTGAGCCGACTTTGATGTAATAAATTGTAAAATAAAATAATTCTAAGTTTGGTCGGCCCTAAGGGCTAAATTTCTTGAACCTTCTTGGGCGGTGGAAATTGCCTATATAAAGAAGGCCCATAGTATTGTCTAGGGCAGTTTTGGGTAGGAGATCTAGGTATTGATTCGAGGCTTTGTCCTACAGAATATTGTAAGGGAATGCCCATGTGGCTTTGCATATTGTAATTCTGAAAATTTGTAATTCCACATTATTGGAGATAATAAGAAGCCAATTTTCCATTCTTGCATATTATTGTTGTTGTTTCTCTATTTTTGTTAAGTGTTTGTGGTATTAAGGGGAGCACCCTTCATCAACACAACACCAATATTTTGGTTACGGGGAAAGCCAAATAGGTAAAAACCCTGGTGGGACTTGATACCCACTAATATTTTGTACTAGTGTATAATGATCCTTGTTGGAAGATCCTTTAACCTATTAGGAGTATCTTTACAATATATGAAGTACATTAGACCTGGTTAAGGGTCAGACTCTATTAGGATTTTTTTACAATTGTCCCTATTAGGGGAGAGGATGCACTATCCGAGAGCTTACTGCTCAAAGGGGCAAAGGCTACAACCTTCTGAATAACAGATACACACTATAGATGGATCTTAGTGAACTGGGCTTAGACCTGCTTGTCTGGATCAGTTCCAATCAATAGCACACATATTCTACTTGGTCACATTTACCTTCTTCTAATGGCTCAACACTTCGCACACTCTGCTCTGCTCTGCTTAATCAACCATGAACCACACTTCAGCAATCACAAATGATTGCCTATAAATATCTTTCCTCTAAATGATATGATCAGGTCGGCCTGTTAGAACCAACTTGAAATCATAATAGAGAAACCATAATAAACTCCAACAAACATTTGTTGGCTCTATTATGCACGCAACATAATCTAGGACCTATCTAAATAAGATAATTGTAGACACATGCTACACACTATCAGCTCTACCAAAACAACTAGAACTTTCTCTACAAGCTGAATTAACTCATGCACTCTTAACCAAACATCAAAAACTCATCTCTAAGCTTAACTCCAAGTGCACATACCATAAAGATAGGCGCAACTCATGAACCAATAAAATCTCTGTCGACTCTGTAGAACAAACACAGGAAACTACTACTTGCAAATAGCGACTACATAACTTCACTTGCATTCATCATCAGACATGCATCCATGAACTTAACATCACTAACATGTTTGCAACATATATCCTAGGGTGCATGCCCATAATACAATTGTACGGACAACAATACACAGAACACTGCCTGTAACTCTGTCAGGAACACTGGTGACACAAGTTGTTGTATAACTATATGTACTCACATTCAACCTCTACACCCATGATATCATGCTGATATCATGTCCATGCAACATATACAGAAGGCTTAATGCATAATACTTCCATGCATACTACTTTCCATATGTTGTCATCAATGACAAACATAAAGTCAGTACTGGCCTATTGGCAAATCTCCAACAGAAGCATCCCTTCTCGTGGCTTGAATAATGTAGGCCATGGGAGGAGATGCTTAACTCTTTATCGATGTCCTCATAGTCTAGGGATGTCAAGGTAGTCTGGCTTCGAAATCCGAAGGAGGTCACTAATGAAGAATATTCCAACTTCTGCCATTCACTTTCAAAGGTTTGTGAACTACAACTTTAAAGTTTGGTTAGTCTATTTTCATAATATTGTGAATGTGTTTGCTAGGATGGTAATAAAAGGGTCTTTAACAATAGACTCAAAGAGAATGGATAAGACATCAGAAGGATTTTAAGCCATAATGTTTTGAATGCTAAATCATTTAACAATCCTAATTTTTTTGGTTTTTAATAATGTTACCACTCATACTTGGACAAAATGATTTGCAGTTGTCTCATTTAATAGCTAGTAACCAATGTCAAGTAAGTTCATAATAAACCATTATGCTAATAGTAAAGTAACATAACAAAATACACATCAATATATATTAATGCAAAGTAACACCTGAAGATAAATATCTAGACTAATCACCGAGCAGGATGTCATTGGTGATTACTCTGGATATTTATCTTCAGGTGTTTTTTTTCACATTCCATAATTAGCCAAAATTTTGACTAACCTTGGTCGAAACCCTCACAAAGATTGGTCTAAATATCGACCATTTTGTGTCAAAATTTAGTGTCGTGGGTTTGGCACCCAGGTGGGATAGGCCAAACATTTCGACCTAATAACTTCCTAATTGCATATGTGAATTTTGACTAAGATTGGCATAGAACATTCTACCTTAACAATAATAAGTCAAAATTTTGACTCGAAAAATAGCAACCAAACCATTTGTAGATTATTCGACCAATTTTGGTGGAAAAATTGACCATTTTTTCATTGAAAATAGGTGCCAATTGTATTAGTGTGTCAACATGAATCATAATCTTAATTCATAGTCATGAGAGAAATATCACATGTCTCTTCATTCCCATTTTCTATCTCCTTGCATATCTAGGTTAAGGGAACATAAGGATGTGTTACCAAACATCAATGCACCTCTTAATCCTATTTACTCTGACCTACCCTCTTAATCTTAGCATTTCATCTCTTAACCTCTTAATTTAAACCCTTGATTCTTTTGGGGGCTTATATAAAAGATGATGTTTCCTCTCATTTAGCCTAACCACAACAACAGTGATTGGAGCATACTTGTCTACATGTTATTACTTTGCTTCCTTTATATCACCTTGCTATCATAGTTGCACTATTAATCAATCATATTACATTCCTATATGGCATCTTGTGCTAGTTCTTAATACTAGTTCTTAATACAGGGCCATTAATATTGCCTACAAGATCTTTAAGGATAAGAGAACAAGGGAATCAAGTTTATCGATCTATGTGAAGGTATATTGGTTTATTTTATGAGCATCCACATGATTTAGAGCTTTATTAGTAGTGTTGATCAAATGATTGTAGATCTTAGGCTTGTGGTTGGACTATTTAGGGTTTTTAATAGGTTAACAATTTGGCATACACAAGGAACATTAACAAAGTCAAAAACATCATAATGTATTAAGTCCAATAACCTAGAATATTTATGATAACTAGAGTAAATCTTAACACAGCTTTGTTTACCATAAACCAATGTTCTCAAAATTAAAACTCAAGATTAACATCAGCAAGCCCCTCAATAAGCCATTTATTTTTTAGGGTTTTGAGACCCTTCTCACCAATGTGTCCAACTATTTGGTTCCATAACATTTTTTTCTCTTTGAGGAGTTTTATCTCCAAAGCATTGGAACCCTTAAGTACCCAAAAAGCATCACCATCAATAGTCCTCTTCATGTCTTGACTTGGTGAGGATGAAGAATCCAAATCCCTCTTCTTTGCATTGAACCATGTATGCATCCAACTTATACAAGTGCCAAATCCAGACACACCTAGAAAACACCATAGAACCTCCAGTCATCTTGCATCCACCTTGTGATAAATCAACTTACACACCCATATCACTCAATTTAATTACAAAGTAGATTTTGTGTCAAACCTAGGATGTGCATTACACAATTGATCCCCTTAACTATTCCATTAGGGAATCTAGAATCTAAAATTGACTTCCATGGCCACCAAAACTTTATATGATCATCATCACCGATATATATCTTCCCACCATCATATTTTTCATACTTTTAAAATTAACCCCGATGTGACATCATATGAAAAGATGCACCTATATCTATCAAACACACATCTTCTGATATGTGTGTTGCCAAGGCTGTCACAAATGCTTTGCCATCATCCTGAGAAGATTTTTCTAAATCTAAATTGGCGGGTATCTTCTTCTTCATTTCTGCTCCTTACAACCTTTATGAAAGTGATTAGTTTTTTAGCAATTCTAATAATTTTCCTTGAATTTTTTAGGAGGCTTAGATCTCCCATGGGACTTGGCTCTGACTCTTTCATCTTTCTTGTCCTTTCCTTTCTCTTTTGATCTAACATGAACTACAAGACCCTCCTTCACCAACTCAAAAGTCTTCCTTCATATCTCTTTAGAAAGTAACAATACTACCACCTCATCCATCTTGAACTTGGTGGCTATACTTCTAATAGCCATAACAAAGTCATCACATGAATCAAAAGAAAAAAAATACAACAAAAGCATGCAATGATCCTCCTCAATCTTGTCACCATGAAAACCCAACTAGAAAACAATCATGTTGAATGCATTAAGATGATCAACAATAGTTCCTCCACTTCCATATTTAGAGAATAAATCTTCTTTCATGGGATAAGTTTATTTATGAGGGATTTGGCACAATAAAAATGTTCAAGCTTCTTCCAAGGATGTTTTGTAGTCCAATCTCCTCATGAACATTCAAGAGCACTTAATCACCTAAACAATATCTTATCAAACCATTAGCCTTCTAATCCATTGTATCTAAAGCTTCTTGACTAGTAGTTTGAGGTTTTGTTCCAGATATTGCAACTCATAAATATCTATCTACGAGCATATCCTCCATTTTCAACTCCCAAAGTTTGAAGTTGCTTCGATTAAACTTCTCCATGTCAACTTTTCTAGATGTGCTTGTCATCTTCTTCCTACAACAAGATTTTCAAAATACTCTACAAAGCTCCCACTCAAAATGGGATCAATATAAAAAACCCGCTACCCAAAAATGAGACCAAAACTGACCAGGCTTTGGTAACAACTGAAAGGAATCTATAGTACATAAAATGCTTCCTAACATGAATCTTGTGTAGTAGATAAAGCATATTTTCTTACGAATCTTAACCATTACAAAAATATAAACACATTCAAAAGGAGATCTTAAGCATGCATAAAGATATATAATAATTAATACAAGATATATCAAGGTGGAAACCATTTTGGGTGAAAAAACTAACACTTCAAAAAGCACAATACTTTATTTTCTAATAAACTAATGGTTACAATACAATATCAGCACTTAGCTTTTTCAATATGAGTGTACTCACAACACGTAGTTTTGATTAATTTCAGCAACATAACATTTCACCTCCAATACAAAACATACATAATGCTCTCCAAAAACACCTTATATAGAGAAATACAACAAAGGAGGAAGCTTCTAAATAAAGACAAAAGATGGGTTGCACAAAATACTTGGCATAATATTCCATCCACCTAAAAGCATGCAAATGACACATGTATATCTTCAAATGAATTCTCATTTAGACCTCATAAGTTAGCACCCAAAATTTACTATGAGGTATAATATATGCTCTTACACCTCTTACAACTATCATAAAAATAATCATTACTAACAACACTTACAGTTGTAAGAGAATCATAGTTGTCTAACAATAGCATATTCTCCCCTTTCATTGTCGCCAATGCTTATCTACTAGTCACTTGGCAACATATTATTCTCTCACATCGTAACAGTGTTGCCACTTGATGAAAGGATGTTAATGGTAATCATTTGACTATCTTGGCTTCTAACTCTTCCTTGGTGACTCTTCACAGGCTGATGATGCTGATGATGCTGACTCCCCCAAAGATGATGCTCCTACTACTAATTTGACCTCCTTAGCCCCTGTGTATCCTACTCCACATCTTTTTGTTGGTGTGGCCCTCTTTGGCCACATGGAACCTTCTCCATCCTTTGATCCTGCTCTACTCCAAACTTTGGCTGACAATGTGTAGCCTTGTCAGCACTTTCCCCCTTGTGCTTGTAATCTCACAAAGAAAATTTTCCCACTTTCTACCACTTGTGATGGGGATCCTAGTGATAGTATTGTCTCGATGGTTGTCCACTAATGTAGGAAATATCATTCTTCAATTTCTCAATCTCTTCCTCACATTGTGGATAAATTGTCTACCCACTCCTATTGTGGGTTACTAGTTGTTTTGATAGTGTGTTGTTAATGGTGGATTCTTGACATTGTTCTAAATGGCCCTTCTGGTCTATCTTTGTAAGGGTTAACACCCTTTTTTTGCTAATTTTTAATATCAAAAAAATAGCATATTCTCTTACAGGTTGTACATTACCCAAGACAAAACCACTAGACTAAAAATTATGTGAAACATGCAACTATTCTTCAGTGGAGTCATCAATATGTTTGTCCTACCAACCAATTACTTAAAATGTAATACCCCAAAAATGGGCTATAAGTTCATTAACCTCCTACATCAACAATTCGAACGAAATCAACATCGAAGTCCTAACCTAAGGCACATTTTCACATCAAGTTATCAAAATTGATTTTATCTTAAATCTGCATCGGGGAATATTCCTTGAATATTCCTAAATTATACTAATTATTTTTAATTGAATATTATTTGGCGATAAATCATATTTATCCTAAAATTTGATTAATTGAATATTCTGAATATTTAATTAATTAGATTTAATTTTGCCACTTAATTATTTAATTACATCTAATTATATTTATTCCTTATATTATTTAATTTTGACAATAAATTAAAATCTATCAAATAATTGATTAAATTCTTATTTAATTAATTAAATCAAGTTGTCAATATTTAATGATATAGTTTTTGAATAAAAGTTTGATTTAATAATTGATTAACCCATAAATCAATTATTTTAATTCAAAAATCAGTTAAATTGAAGATAAATCACTTTATTTGTTTAATTAATTCATAATTATCTATGCACATTTGAAAGAGCAGTTAAACTTTAAATCAGAAAATCAATTCAAGTTGTTATCTTTTTGAAACTCAACATCTGATTTTGAGTTGAAAGCTGATCTAAACTTCTGATTTGAGTTAAAAAGTTGTTTTTGCATGATCTACATGATTTTGTGAGTTGATTTGATTCTGATTTCTTGTTAACTTAAAAATCAACCTAAGTTTATCAAGAGTGATTTATGGTTTTTCTTATGCATCCTCAAGCCCTAGATTTCTATAAAATCAAGGCTCATCTCTTCACAATTCATCTCTTAATCTCTTGAATTTGCACAATTACTCTAGCGAATTTGCATTTGAAGAATCAAGCTTTTGTGAATAGGCGACTTTGTGAGATCATTCTATTATTTTCATAGCTTTGCATAGTTTCTCATATCATTGTTAGAATAATCTGCATATCATCTCATTCAATTCTAGAATAGATTCATACAGTTTTTCATCCTAATTGCATACAAAATCCAAAAAAAAAATAGATTAATCTGCATTTCATCTTCATTGCTTTCAATCATTTAAATCCTTCATTTAGGTGTTGCATTGTCACTGATCTCAATCATAATTTGAGAATACCATACTCACACCTACTAGAAGGCAGTAAATCGCCTGGTTAGCTTAGTTTCATTTATTTACAAATTTTTTTGATTTGCTAACCTCTAATGTTTTACTGAAGTGTTGTGTCCACAGCTAGGTACAATTTTCACACACATTTATGGCACCCACCGTGGGGCCCTGAAATGGGTTTCCCTTGTATTCTATCAATTTTCTATCTTTTTCTATCAAAACTATGATTTTTAATTTACTGTCTGTACTTCTGTATATCCCTGTAAGGATTCTCACGCAAGATTTTTCATTGTATCACGTGAAGTTTCACTAGTTTCAAGACTTCCTCGCGTGGGACCACATCTTGACTCGCACAAGACTGCATCCTGACTCACATGAGATTTTACATTCATAAACACAAAATTTGTAGATTTGTACTTTCAGATTATTGATTTCTGACGCTTACTGTTTGTTGTTGATTTCTCTTGATTTTGTACTTTTAGAGATAGCGTAATACCAGATTGTAGAGTTTTTGGATGTGTGCTAAATTATGGATTGCAGAGCATTGGAACTGAGGTATTCTACTATGATCTGATAACACTTCAATGAGGATATAAATCAAACATCTCTTGTGTTTAGCTTGTGTGACTTTCCAACTTTCATAAATCAGACTTCAGTTTTTTAGGCTATAAAATGAACATAGATTTCCTTTTTGCATATCTGTTACACATAGTAAATAGGCCCTATGAACACTATTTGTTGATGATCTTGAGAGAGTGGGGTTCATTCTCTTGTTCACGCATGTGAAGCTCTTCTTAATGAAGGATCCCCTTCTAGGTAGGGAGGATACTGAGATTATCTTGCGTTCCACTAGGTTTTGAGTCCTCAGCTTTTGATCAATACATTTTATCTCCAAAGAGATTGATAGACCATAGTTGTTGACATCACAAGTCTTGGTGAGATAATTTCAGTCTTAGCGTGTCGGATTAATCTATCTGCTTTATTTTGGTGAAGTGAAGAGGCTAGTGGATTATGCTCTACTTCTTTTTTGGATAGTACCAGAAACCCAAATCCTTGAATCTAAGCTAGTCCCCCTATGACATCTTCTGTGAGGCACCTTTAGAGAGGGTTAACCATAGTGGACATTCCCTTTATTGGGTCAACCACGTGGATGGAACCTCAAGTGGTAATAGCCATTTTCATCATGGTAGTAGTGACCGCTATATAGATGTCCTTATGGAGGAAATCTTCACAAGTGTGGTCTCTTGTTGGGCTGTCAGATCTCCCTAACAGCTCCTAATTGATTAAATTCTCAGACTGTGTCAAAACCCTAGTGCGCCTAGATTGGAGTTTTCCCTCTTGAGATCACAAAAGTTGTAGAGTCAGACCATTACTAAAAACCCTACCAAGGCCAATTTTTTCATTTTCTAGGACTATGTGCATTATTGAAAAACTTTGGAGAACATACACAAGTAGCATTCTTAGGGATTAGCACAATAAGTCACTATTGCTTATTCATGTGCAAGGTTGCTTTTGCCCTTGTACATTATTTTTGAGATGATTGTTTGCTTTCATTTGCTTGTTGTTCTGTGTGTTTTCTATCTACTTGGTCCTTTGGAAACAAACAATCATACGAATCTACAAACCTGGACAGAGAAAATCTTGCAAATAAACTGATTCTAAAAATTGAAAAATTGCAAAATCTGAATAAAAATCCTTTTTTGGTGTAAAAATTGAATATTCTATCAGAGAATAGCCTACGCTGTGTCTCGAAATCTAATCCAACCTTGAAAATTATGTTGTACTATCAAAACTTTGTTCCTCCATCGCACGAGATTTCAATTTTCTAGACATTTCCTCGCACGAGATAGCATCTCCTCGCGTGCAATATGGAACTTCCTCGTGCAGAACAACATTTTCTTGCGCGAGACTATCCCCAAATTTTTAAAACAACAAGCTTATTCCCGTCAATTGGTCAACTTTCTATCAGATCTATTTTTTGTCTAGGATCCGTATGCCTATTTTCCTATTGCACACAGCCTGAAACTAGATGTCTAGAGTTGAGAAATTACCTTTTGTCAGAAATTCAATCATTTGTAGCCAAATCTCAGAATCTGTCAAAATACTCATTGTATCAAGAACAGAACTGAGCCAATAAAGAATCTCATGCATTTTCCTAAAGTGGTCTCTTGAGTTTGATCCAGCCTTCTGATCTATTTATTTGAGTCATTTTCATCTTTTGTCAAAACCTTGTCAAAATCATCAATCTTTAATCAATTTTCAAAATGGCTAAGTGTTGTGAACTCGTGTCTGCTATCTTTTGGGCATCTACCCATACTACTAGGGCACAATATCCCCCATTTACATCCAATCTAATCTTTAATCAATCTAATCTTGACAAGGTTATGTCATTTGATCTTCTTGAATCAATTCATTATTTAGTTATCTTAATCTTGCTCTCTTGCTTCACCTAAGGTTAATGGTAGAAAATAGAGCTTCATTACGAAAACACAAAGAACAACCTGAAATCTCTTCAGAGACATCTTCTGTGATCACTCAAACCATTCATCAATCCTACGATACTAAAAAATTTGGAGAAGACGCTCTTGGAAAACTATTCTTGAAAGGTGGTTACGTCACCCCTCCTACATCAATCCACACAATTAATCAACCAACACCTCCTGTATCAATTTGCGAAAGCTATTAGACAACCCCACATCAATCCATCTTTGGTATCTCTCATAACAACAATATGTCTCAAGGAGGGATGAACCAAGGGTCTCAAGGACATCACTCTCAACATGGCGTGGATCAAGAACCCACACCTTTTGAAATTGCTCGATATCAAAATGATGATGAATTCAAGAAAATGATGAGGCATTTCTTGAAGGAAGACAGAGAAACATATTTCCTAGAGCTAGCTCACCAAGGAGCTAAACTTCCTCCCAACTTTAATGTTGAAGATATCATTACGCATGAGGAATAAACTCCTATTACAGCTATGATGAAACAGATACATGTCATGCAAGTCAAACTCAATAAACTTGAAAAAGAAAAGGAACCTAAGGAGTTCTCCATGGAGGCTCTATGCCCTTTTCCATTTTACAAAGACTTGTACATGCCACCATTCCTAAAGAAAGTGGAAATGCCTAAATATGACAAGTATGATGGAAACTCTGATCCTCAAGATCATGTCAGGGAATTCTGCACTCAATCTATGGAGTTCATGCATGAACCAACTTATCTAATGTGTCTCTTCCCTCAATCTTTGGGAGGATCAACCATTAATTGGTTCTCTAGAATGCCTCCCACAATCAAAACCTTTCAGGAGTTAATCAAATTGTTCTATCAGTAATACTCCTACAACATCCAGCATCTGGTCACCATGATCAATATTTACAATCTGAAACAATATCTAAGAGAACAATTCTTGACTTTTCTCAAACAATGGAGGAAGAAATTTTCTCTATATGCTAGACCCATTCCAAAAACTGAGAAGCTGGAAATCTTCATCAACAATCTTGTTCCAGAACTCAACTACCCTTTGCAAATGCAAAATCATACATCTTTTGATAAGATGGTAGATAATGCAATCAAAATTGAAAATGTACTTGTGAAAAAAGGAGACATCTCACTTCAAAAGGATAAGTATGAATCTGGATCTAGTTCTAAAGACAAGAACAAAAATTGGAACAAGAATAAAAGTGTCATCACAAATGGCATTGTTGATACTGTTCATGCCCCATCCAAGGCACCCTCTTTCAATCTCACTGTTGGCACCCAAGCCATAAAAGCTTCTAAAATGAAAACAACAGAGTCCAACAAAAAGTCATCTGATTATAAACCTTGGGCTACATATCCTAAACGCAAGTTTACTCCTCTTGGAGAGTCCTTGGAATCTGCTATGAAAACTCTGTTTGCCAACAACATCATCTCTTTGCCTAAGATCGGATAATTTGATCCTGAACCTAAACTAAAATGGTGGAAAGAGAATGACTTTTGTGACTTCCATCGTAGTAAGGGTCATAAAACCAATAACTGCCTACGCTTGAAACATACCGTACAAGACAAAATCGATAATGGAGAAATCATGATTGACAATCGTAAAAGCAATAATGATCACATAGCATTCACAGAACCATTTCTGAAACATGGCCAAGGAGATTCATCTTCTCAGCGTAATATGGGTGCTAAAGTCAATTATACCTACTCTAGAAACAATGTTGTCATAAATATGGTTGAACCATGCCTCTCTGAGTGTTGTAATGTCATCACAATTATAAGAAGAGATAAAGATAATCAATCAGTGAATGCAGTTACTCGATCACAAGCTCAGGTACATCTAAAAGGAAAAATCCCCGATTCATCCAATGTCCCTAAGATGCCTTTTAATCTTTCATCTACTTCTAAATAGAAGGCTGCCTCCAAATATTCAAATCCTAAAGACATGAGGCCAACATCTTACAGTATTGTCCAACAACTCTATCATACCAATGCGAAACTATTAATGTTTGAGTTGCTTCGGATATCTCCAGCTCATAGAGCCATTCTAGACAAATCTCTACTCAGATCCAATGTTCCTGACAACCTTGATCTAGACCGATTCTAGACTATGGTTGGTCATCTGACGTCACCTCAATATATCTCCTTTTCAGAGGAATATGATAACTCCTTGAGTCATCCACATAACCAGCCCTTGCACATTGAAGTCTTGATCCAAAACCATTGTGTCAAACATGTGTTGATAGATGGGGGCATTGGCCTAAACATTTGTTCTTACAGCTTGATCACACAACTGGGATTTTCAGAAATTACCATTGATCCTAAAAAGAAGATAACTATCAAGGCATATGATGAGCAAGAAAGATCTTCCAAAGGCACAATTGTCTTACCTATCAGAATAGGTCCAGTAATCAGAGATATCACATGTCAAGTTCTTGATCTACATTTGGCTTACAAAATCCTTCTAGGGAGACCCTAGATATATGAGATGAGAGCTATTCCTTCTAGGTACCATCAGTGTTTGAAATTCCCTTATGAAGGAGTAGAGGTAAGAATTCCTATTGACATATCCACAACTTGCAATGCATTGAAAGAAAGTGTGGATAAACTTGTTCCTAATAACAGAGAATCTTCCACTAAGCAAAAAGACATAGCGTCTACATCCAAGATGGAAGACATTGCAAAAGGGGTTACAATCAAAGAAAATGGTATGGAAGAATATACTATAGAACCAGTCCTATCTCTAACATCTCTCCCTATCTCACCTAAGTCTTATGAAAAATCTCTAAAACAATCCAAAATAGAATCCAAAGAACCTCTTGAGACCTATAAAGGAAATTTTGTTGCAAAACAAGTGTCCAAACAAGAGTTTGAAGATGATGAAGTTGTTCTTGCATGGCTATACAAAGATAAGATCGAATCCCAAATTGTTCAAGCATGTGACTTTGAAACACTGAAGATCCCTTCCAAGTCATATGGCCCAGGGGATAAACTAATAGCTAAAATGGGATATTCAGGTAAAGGACCCCTAGGAGTGAGAGGGAAAGGTCTCATGGAACCTATCTCACATACTGGTAGACCAAACAAAGATACTGCTAGTCTAGGCTATAGAAAGAAACCCTTCTTTCTCAAGGGTAATTTCTCTCATGTAATAGAACAAATCACACCAGAAGAGGCCCATAGTAAAGAGAAAGATAAAAAACAATTAGATAGTGATGATTCAGACAGCTTAGAACTTATCCCTTATGAACTCTTATCTAAAGAAATCCTCAATCTTCTTGAAGCTGAGGTTGACCCAATCAAAAGAATCAATGTAGTAGAAACACAAGAACCTACTACTAAACAAGAGAAAGGTAACACTATCACCATAGCTGAACATTTGAGCCTTTCCAGTGATTCTAAAATGGACTCTCATGAGTATGAATTCAAATCTGAATCCGAAGGGAATCCTGCTTGGGGGATTCGTCTTGACTTTACACATGTTCTTAGATTTCCTAGAGGTCCTAAATCAGAAGATGAATCTAATGACTATGAATGGGGATTCATTCCTAAAGAAGATGAGCTTATCACATAGAAACATGTAGATGGCATTCACCAATATGCACCTACACTCAACGTAAGTCTAGAGTGAAATAACAAACTTAACAAGTCTGATCCACTTATTCTTGAGGCGGAATCCAATAATGATGTGGAAAATCTTAATGAACTAACCATCTTGAGTCATAGTATCACCTTTGATTTTGTGGGTCAGATCATTGTCAATGATTCCAATACCATGTGCATTAATATGGTTAACCAATCCTTGCCTAAACTTACTATCCAACACCCAGAGCTTATCGACCAAATATCTGAAGATCCAAACCAAGACATCTATACCTTTAAATCAGACTATGCCCTTGCTTGCTATCTCAATGTCATTGAGCCTATGAAGACTTCCATCAGTGAACCAAGTGTTAGCATGATGGAGTCAGACATCAAATATCTTAGTCA
This sequence comes from Chamaecyparis obtusa, assembly GCA_027943335.1. Lineage (NCBI taxonomy): Eukaryota > Viridiplantae > Streptophyta > Pinopsida > Cupressales > Cupressaceae > Chamaecyparis > Chamaecyparis obtusa. The sequence goes on along the minus strand of BSBK01008107.1, from coordinate 600,309 downwards.
AAATAATAAAAGAAAATATAAAAGGAGTTTTGAGGGTGAAAACCACTTTGTGGCAGTCTCAGAACCTACAAAATTAAAAATAAAAGACATATCTGAAGGTTAAAACCTCTTTGAGGCACCTAAGGATGAGATATTTGATGTCCTTTTGAGTCATTTACAGGACAGATCTCCAGTTCTAATTGAGCCCACTCAATCTATCAACTTGGGAACAGTAGAAGAACCACAGTTGATCCATGTAGCACAATCCTTATCAGAAGAAGAAAAGAAATTATTTACTATATTCCTAACAGAGAAGAAGATCAACTTTGCATGGAAATATTCAGATATGCCAAGATTGGATCTTGATCTTATAATGCACCATCTCTCTATAGCTCCAAGAGTGAAACCTGTTAAACAAAAATTGAGAAAGATGCATCCACATGTTGCACTCTTAGTCAAAGCTAAACTTGAAAAATTACTAAAAGATGGATTCATCCGTGTTATTGACTATGTTGAATGGATCTCTAATATTGTACATGTTTCTAAACCAGATAAATCTATCAAAGTATGCACAGATTTTAGAGATGTGAATAAGGCATGCCCTAAGGATTTTTCCACTACCGAACATTGATATGATAGTGGACAAGACGGCAGGTTTCAAGATGTATTCCTTGATGGATGGTTTTTCTGGATATAACCAAATCAAAATTGCTCCCGAGGATCAAGAGAAAACTGCTTTCACATGTGCATGGGGTACCTTTTGTTGGAATGTCATGCCATTTGGGCTTTAAAACGCAGGTGCTACATATCAAAGAGTGATGACATCTATTTTTCATGACATGATGCATAGAACTAATGAGGATTATGTTGACAATACTTTGGCAAAATCTATGATAAGATCTGAACATCTAAATGACTTGAGCAAGACACTAGAAAAAATGGAAAAATTTAGTCTTAGACTGAACCCTAAGAAGTGTGCTTTTGGTGTAACTTCTAGAAAGCTCTTAGGATACATTGTTTCAATGAAAGGCATTGAGGTTGATCTTGCTAAAGTAAAGGCTATAATGGAGATGCATCCTCACAAAAATATCAGTCAAATGAGAACTCTACAGGGGAGAGTGCAATCTATCGGGCATTTCATATCACAACTAGCTGACATATCAGAGCCTTTTACAAAAATATTACATAAAGGTGTGAATTTTGCATGGAGCGAGGAATGTGAGAAGAATTTCAACCACATCAAGCAATATCTATCAAATCATCATATTTTGATGCCTCCTATTCAAGGGAAGTCATTGATCTTGTATGTCTCCGCAACAGATACATCATTGGGGGCATTGCTAGCATAGCATGATGAGAATAAGAAGGAAAGAGCTATATACTATATCAATAGAACATTGGTAGCATATGAGAAGAACTATTCAATGATTGAGAAATCTTGTCTAGTTGTGATCTTTGCATCACAAAAACTGAGGCATTATATGTTAGCTCATATCACACATTTGATAGCTAAGATTGATCCACTAAAATACCTACTAAGAAAAGCTGCCCTCATGGGTAGATTAGCTAAATGGGTGATGCTATTGAGTGAATTTGACATCGAATATGTTGAAAGAAAAACTATCAAAGGACAAGTTATTTTTGATCAACTTGTTGATGCACCTATGTTTGATGACACACCAATGCAAATGGAATTCCCAGATTCATCTATCATGAATCTTTCTTCTAGAGAATGGCAATTGCTCTTTGATGGCTCCTGCACGGAATACATCTGGAGCAGGCATATTGTTCATTACACCTTAGGGTTACTCCATACGTAAAGCATTCAAATTAAAGTTTCCTTGCACAAACAATATTGTTGACTATGAAGCCCTTCTTAATGGCATGAAGATAGCAATTGAGTGGTGAGTGACAGAGTTACATGTTCATGGAGACTCGTAGCTAGTTATCCATCAAGTCAATGATGTATACCAAATAAAAGATGAAAAGCTAGTTCCCTACAAATGGATGGTAGACGATCTAAAGAAATATTTCATATCTATCACCTTTGAGCAAATTCCTAGATTGGAGAATAAGGTTCTTGATGCTATGGCAATGTTATCATCTCTACTACAGCATCCTGAACATGAGCTATGTTACAAGTTCCTAGTGGAAGAACTGTCGTTCCCAACCTATGATTTCTTGGAAACCTGAATGATTTGCACTGGTGTAGGTCATGATTTCTCCAGATATAAAAACCTATTTTCTTACCTTCAAGACCAAATCATCCCTGAATCCTTTAACCGATATGAGAAATGAAACCTTATCTGAAATGCATCTCGATATGTTATCATTGGCAATGATCCATACAAATGGAGTCTAGACGGTACTCTTCGTAGGTGTCTAGAACATGACGAATCTCAACGCGCATTAGAGGAAGTCCACGATAGAATATGTGGGTCACACTCGAACAGTTTAACACTAGCTCGAAAACGTATTAGGGTTGGGTACTATTGGCCTGAAATGGAACAAGAGGCTATCAAGTATGCAAAGAACTGTCAAAAATGTCAAGTCCATGGGAACTTGATTCATGCACCAGGGAGAGATCTTATCCCCTTCACTACACAATGGCCTTTTCAATAATGGGCATTTGATCATATAGGATCCATACATCCTCATTCTTCTAACGGACATACCCATATCATTACAACTACAAACTATTTCACAAAATGGGTAGAAGCAGTCCCTTTGACTCAAGCAACTAGCAAGAAAATTTCTATGTTCATCCTGAACTACATCATATGTCGGTATGATATTCCACACTCTATAGTCACAAATAATGGTGGACAGTTCAAGAACAAAGACTGAGATGATCTATGTGCCAAATTCAAGATTACACAACATTGGTCATCTATCTACTATCCTCAAGGGAATGGACAAGCAGAGGCTTCAAACAAGAATCTATTAAAAATCTTGCATCGGATAGTTAATAAAATAGGAAGAGACTGGCATCTCATGATCAATCTAGCTCTCTAGGCCTATAGAACAAGTATCAGAATGCCCACTGGGACTACTCCATTCACTTTAGTTTATGGGTCTGAAGTGATACTGCCTATTGAGGTTGAAATCCCATCACTAAGAATCAAAATGCATGGTCTAGTAACTGATGATGACTACAAAGTGTCTAGGTTGCAAGAACTTGAACTACTAGATGAGTGCAGACAAGAAGCGTATGATCATCTTAGAGTATATCAGAAGAGAATGTCTAGAGGTTACAACAAGAAAGTTAGACACGGAGAATTTTAGGTTGGCAATCTAGTGTTGAGAGAGAATCCTAAAAATCAATCACATAGAGAACACAAGGGGAAGTTCAAACCCAACTGGATGGGTCCCTTTGTGATCACTGCTACTTTTGGCTCCGATTCCTATCAACTCTCAATGACTGAAGGAGAACAGCTCTGAGAACCAATCAATGTTCTCCATTTGAAGAAATTCTACGCCTAAAGCATTCAGTATTAAAAATTGTCTTGAAAAAAATTATAAAAATCTGAAAAAGCCCTGAAAAAAATGAACATCTTGGTGAAAACCTAGCAATAGGCACCTTGATGATTCACAAAAAAATCAAAAAATATCAAAAGTAAAAAAAAATTGAAAAAAAGAAAAATACAAAAAAATGAGAAAAAGAAAAAGTGCCTTGGTGAAAACCTGGAAACAGGCACGTTGGTAGCAAAAATAGAATCTCTACCAAGATGGTGAAAACCCGGCAAACAGACACCACTTGTTTCAAAATGCTCCATCTATCAGTGCAATCTTGGTCATTCTTAGCTTTCAGTCTTACTTTAGTTTGTACACATATCTCCTGGTTTGTTTCCGCATTCCTATTTTCAATAAAGTCAGTCTGTGCACCAATCAACTCAAGCGTCTGTATCCTATCAAAGTTCAAACTTGGGGGCAATCAATGTCATATCCTATGGTCTCTAGTGTATCTCAGACATGTCATATCTAGTCAGAGTCCTTTGAAGCTTCATCCAAGTCTGTCTGTCTGTCTCCTCTCCAAAAAGGATTTTGCATCTACAACAACGCAATCAAACATCAACACAAACTAAAAACAATATGTGCTTCATGCTTTTATCTCCTTGTATGCTTACTGATTCGCATTGAGATTTTTTTCATATGGTGTACCTTTGAGCTCTTCGATGATGTCCTTTACAAGATTTAGAGAGTGATGATTGGGGGCATAATCTTTTCTTTGTCTTCTGCTTGTATGTGAAAATCTAACAACTTTGGAAATTCTGGATTGAAATGGTGTCTGTCTATAAGAGCCTCCATCTCGTATTGGATGGCCATGAGTACCTCGACCATTGATACCCAAAAAATTCAAGGAATTTTGATCTAACTTTTCGAGTAAGTTCTTTCTTCTACTGTGAAACACGATCTTGCCTAAGAATGTGAACGATAAAGGGTCACTACGGGTAATTCACATTGAATTTAGCATGATCTCTTGACTTTTTTATGTGTTTGTACGCAAGGCATATTTAGGTCATCACTCCGTTTATGTTTTGATGCTTATACAAATTGCTATATTAAAATGAACATGATATTCAAGTCATCCTGGCGTTTATGCCTTGGTGCTTATATCTAATCCGAAATTTCAAAAATAAAATCAATATTCATATGTCCATGGTTGTCTAGCCAATGGGAGTTGTATTGACTTTGACACAAAAATTGATATTCATATGTTTATAGTTTTCTAACTAGTGGATATTGTATTGATTTATCTGGTTACCTAAAAATTCAATGATGAAAATGACTGACACATGATCAGTGACTAGGTCCTAGGTCTTAGGTTGCATTTCATTCAAAATGTCATTTTGCACTTTGCATGATCTCACAAATTACTTGAACACTTAAATGATTCTTCAAAAACAAAAATGTTAAACATGACACAAGGACTGAGCATTGTATGAAGGTCCCTCCAACGAAACAAGTAGAACTCATTTTTGGGATCAAAATCGAAATCTGAGATCGTTTACTTTGTCAAAATTGCGATTTAAAATTTTCAGACCTAGGACGGCCGACTGATTGCATAATCAACCTTCTAATCATCAAGGAAATCCATTTTTCAACTTAACTAATTATCTTACATCAAACTATTGAAATTTCAACTTGGTCAACCATGGTCAACTCATGGTCAAACTTAGTCAAACTTGGTCTTCTGGACCTCCAAATGATGCAGAACGTGTTCCCAGAAGTGTATAACCAATTCTCAAATCAATTAACATGCTTCTAAACTATATAACATTGACTTTCCTTGTTAGATTTTAATTTTCATCCCGAAGGGGGCATGGTATTGCACATCAATCAAATCTATAAATCAAAATCTTCTCTCAGTAATCAAGACAACAACCATGTCTAGTTGCTGATTCATCTAAAGACCTCTTCACTTGGGGTACATCGCTTGGGGAATATCAGATTCATCGAGATCCATATCAATCTAGTATCCTAATTTATCTTGTAAACTATATTAGCTTTATGTAACCGTCGGTTCATTAGTGTTATTTCCTTGGTTCTTTGTAACTGAAGGGTTCAAATGTGATACCATTGTTGATTCCTTTGGATGATCATGTCTGGGGTCAAGTCACTCACTTCTTCGCAATCATAAGGTTTAGAATCAAGCATTTTGATACTTTTTCGTAATCACCGATTCATTGTTGCTATAGTTAAAATTATCTTTAGTCAATCAAGACCTAACATCTTCAAATCTTTCAATCGATTTTTGTCTCAGAATCAGTTCATCTCTCAAATCAGTTTCATCTTTATCAAAAATAGACTATTCTTTGAACCACTGCGCTTCGCACAGTAATTCAAAGAGGGGCAAAATGTAATACCCCAAAAATGGGTTATAAGTCCATTAACCTCCTACATCAACAATTTGAATGAAATTGACATCGAAGTCCTAACCTAAGGCACATTTGCACATCAAGTTATCAAAATTGATTTTATCTTAAATCTGCATCAGGGAATATTCGTTGAATATTCCTAAATTATCCTAATTATTTTTAATTGAATATTATTTGGCGATAAATCATATTTATCCTAAAATTTGATTAATTGAATATTCTGAATATTTAATTAATTAGATTTAATTTTGCCACTTAATTATTTAATTACATCTAATTATATTTATTCCTTAATTATATTATTTAATTTTGACAATAAATTAAAATCTATCAAATAATTGATTAAATTCTTATTTAATTAATTAAATCAAGTTGTCAATATTTAATGATATAATTTTTGAATAAAAGTTTAATGTAATAATTAATTAACCCATAAATCAATTATTTTAATTCAAAAATTAGTTAAGTTGAAGATAAATCACTTTATTTGTTTAATTAATTCATAATTATCCATGCACATTTGAAAGAGCAGTTAAAAATCAATTCAAGTTGTTATCTTTTTGAAACTCAACATCTGATTTTGAGTTGAAAGCTGATCTAAACTTCTGATTTGAGTTAAAAAGTTGTTTTTGCATGATCTACATGATTTTGTGAGTTGATCTGATTCTGATTTCTTATTAACTCAAAAATCAACCTGAATTTATCAAGATTGATTTATGGTTTTTCTTATGCATCCTCAAGCCCTAGATTTCTATAAAATCAAGGCTCGGCTCTTCACAATTCATCTCTCAATCTCTCGAATTCGCTTAATTACTCTAGCGAATTTGCATCTGAAGAATCAAGCTTTTGTGAATAGGCGACTTTGTGAGATCATTCTATTATTTTCATAGCTTTGCATAGTTTCTCATATCATTGTTACAATAATATGCATATCATCTCATTCAATTCTAGAATAGATTCATACAGTTTTTCATCCAAATTGCATACAAAATCCAAAAAAAAATTAGATTAATCTGCATTTCATCTTCATTGCTTTCAATCATTTAAATCCTTCATTTAGGTGTTGCATTGTCACTGATCTTGGTCATAATCTGAGAATACCATACTAACACCTGCTAGAAGGTAGTAAATCATCTGGTTAGCTTAGTTTCATTTATTTACAATTTTTTTTTATTTTCTAACCTCTAATGTTTTACTAAAGTGTTGTGTCCACAACTAGGTACAATTTTCACACACAAAAAAAACTTCTAAAGATTTGTCAATCTCTTATGCTTAAATATTTCAAGGTGGTTGTCAATGAACAAGAATCAACTATAAGGTTGAACTTCTTAGAACTTTTGGTTTTGCAAGACCAACAAGGGTGATCCATCAAAGATACCTAGTGACATCCACAATTAACAATCTGGGTATTGTTATATAGAAATAATCTCACTCATTTAGGCCAAGAAATCATAAAAACTACAAAATATAGGGAGAAATTCTTGAGCAATATTCATTGTTGGTCCTGAGAGCATATATTCATACTTCAAACAATAAAAAAGACTAGAAGTGGAGTTGATTTTTTAAATTTTGAGTGTGATTCTATCTAAAAGAGACAAGAATTCTTGATTGGTGTCTATCTAGAGTTGTAGGGTCCAATTTAGAGAGAAAACATGTACATAGAAAAATTAATTTCAATCATAGGGTTCTTAGTATTAGTGCCTCACATTAACAACCTCAATTAACATCTTATCCGAGTTCTTCTAGATCCTTAATATCTCACTCAAATCTTTATATCATTTTTTAATCGATTCAATCTTTCACTTGAAAAGATGTTAAAAATAACACATACACTATGAAAATGACACAAAGATGAAACCAATGAAATTTTTTCATTGAATTTCAAAAGAGTTTTGAGTACAATATAAGAGAGAAACCCATAATAGAACCAATATAATTCATTACTCTTTCAAATCAAAATATTTTCTATACAAATAACATATGAACAGACTATGTGGCCTTGTTGTAACTCTTGAACATGGTCACTCCTACCATTTTTTAGCTTCCATCGGTGTTTTGTCTGCAGCTATGTGTGTTGCTTCTCCTACATCTATGTGTTCCTTCCTAGGTGTGGCCTCTACGTTGGGTGATGTGGGGAATGTTGTACACGCTTTCTCAGATGCTCCTGCTTCAACTTTAGTTGCAGTTGTGTCTGCTAGGGTTTCTGGTATTAGGGATGTGGTGGCAGCCTCAAGAGGCCCTTCTACTAGTTTTATGTAGGGGCTCAAGTGATGATCAAGTGGCGAAGGGTTTACCCCTATTTCTTATGCTATCTCAATGAATTTGAATGAGGTGACTAAGGAGAAAAAGAACATAATGTGTCTATTTTTTCCTGTCATGGTGTTATTTTTCGATTCAAGGGTTTTTGGCCTAGCATCCCTGAGCTGTACCATAGGATTTCCTATTTTGGGGAGCCTCTTCTTTCTGGTACTATGCATATTTACCTCATGGCTAAAGGTTTTATGTTACAAAATTCAAGAATGTTGAGGATAGAAAGAAAATATTGTGATAATTATTTTAGCTAGAAGCACAACTATTTCTAGTTAATGGTTAAACCCTAGCACTCTGATTTCAATCCCTCTTCTGAAATGTTTGATAAGATTCTGATTTGGGTTCAGCTTCCTTATCTCCCCCTTCATCTATGAGTTGATTCTCTTTTTGAGGATATGGGTAATGGTGAATGATGAATTGTCTAACATTCTTCACTCCACCTTTGCTCATGTTTTGGTCAAGCTAGACATTTCAAAAGGGTTGCCTATTGAGATCTTAATCAAATCTTCTAAGGGTAGTTGGGTTCAATCTTTGGACTATGAAGGGATTCCCTTCAGATGTAGAAAATATTTCAAAACTAGTCATGTGATTGAGCATTTTGGGTTAGAGAAAAAGATTTTGTTGGCCTCATGGTGGAAAGGTGCTTCAAACCACATTACACAGTTGAGAAGAAAACTAAAATTCAAAGGGGTTTCTCTCATGAGGTGGCTTGGGATATTGCGGTTTCTTCTCAGGTTGATCTAGTTTCTGATGGTGTGGTTGTTGAGGTTGGGTCGTAGTCTCTTGTCCCTTATGTGGTTACTATTGATGGGCTAGTTGAGGCTAGTGTGCCTCAGGTGGTTGTTTCTTCTTAGGTTGATCTGATTACTTGTAGAGTGGTTATGGAGGTTGGTTCCCAATCTGTTCCTTTGAATGGGTGTGGGGATAGACCCTTGGTGTCTGAGTCCTCTGTTAGTGCTAAGGTTTCCATTCCTGGTGGCACCCTGGGTGATGTCGTTGTTGTTGCCTCTGATTTGGTGGGTGCTACTAGTCTTCTTTCTCAAGATGGTGATGTTCCAGCATTGGGTTCATTAGCTTGGCAAGATGTTGCTGCAAAGGTTGAAGAGGTTTGGATTAATGTGAAAGGCAATAAATCTAATACTTGTACGTCCTCTTTTGGCATGACTCTTTGATCCCACAAGGGAGGCACTAAAGGTAAATCTTGATGGTTCCTTGTTGTGGGTGATTGGGCTAGAGTTTCTTTGGTCATTTTTGTGGTTCTTGGTTGCTTGTTGTTTTTGTGTAGTTTCTGTTTTAGGTTGTGGGGGGCTATTGGTAAAACCCACATGGTTATCTTGGTTCCATTCTTTCTTGTTTTGATGGGAATTCATGTTATATCTTTAGCAATCCTTTTGTAAATGGTTTCAAGTCCCTTCAAAACCTATTTTTTCCTTAATCAAAAATATATGAACAAGCTATTTCTTCTTCTTATAGCACCTAAATTGACACTTCACAATAAAAGCCCTAGCTCGACAGACTTCTTTCTCTTTGAAAAGAATAGAATCCTTTTCAAAGGGTCAAAATTCCCTTTTCTAAGAACAAGGGAGCAACAAGATGAGAGTTAATGTACGTGTGTCACATTTTCATTTGACAATGTTTTCTACAAAAGGATATCCCAAAAGACACCTTTGTTGCACTAAAAGACAAAAGGTACTTTATCTCCATCCAAAACAAAGTTGGGGATGCTAATGTTGTTGGTAATGTGCCCAAAAATCATGGAAGATGCTCCACCTTTTGAATTAAATGAGTACTACCATCAAAACTATTAGAATCTCTTTGAGGAGCGCATGACTGCATGGTTGATGACATGTAAAAAATGGTCATGGAGGATGACCAATTGAAATTCAAATCAAGACTGCATTTTATAGCTTTTTAAGTTCACAAATACCATCCAACATAATAGGTCCATTGAAGGGTCCACTGCGATCATCTTTGGGAAGTCAAAATCATTCTGCTCATTTTGACCACTTGTGTACACCTCAAATCCACTTGTGGGATATTCTACTAATGGATCCTTCCAAGGAGATAATTCATGTATGGGAGTCACATGCCTAGTACTATTTGGGATTGGTGTTGGTGCAAAAGAAGATGGTGTTGATGAAGAAAGGGTTCAGTTAGAGTGCTTGATACAAGCTGAGGTAGATTGATCTTATCAAGATCATAGTGTTAAGCATATATAAAAAAATTATTATTAGAAAAGGATCCTCTATTTCCTCTCATGACTCCTTATATGTTGGATATTTTTCGTTCTTTTGCGCCTATGTAAATCTAACTTTTTCCCAATTCTCTCTCTTCCTCGCCACCTCTTCCTATGTATGGAAATTTCTAATAAGATCTGAGTAGTGTCATCAAATTGGTTCATAAAGCCAAACATTTTGTAAGATGCCTTGACTTCATGGATGCAGTGTTCTAGATCAAATAGACTTGGCACATCCACTTTCATCCAATAAGGCCTCTAAAAATTTATGATCAATTCAAGGCCTTCTTGAGCCCACACTTGAAAATATAAAAATATAATTGTTGATGGCATGAATGAACCCTTGTTTGCACTTCTTAAATGGATGTTTTTATCCTCATTTATTTTCCATATAATCTTTAAAAATACAATTCTGTTGGGGACCTTTTTGGTAGCACCTCAGGTGCTACTAGTGCACCATAAACTTTGATAATTATGTTGTCCTTGTAGAGAAATCAATTACCCCAATTGTGATTTATTATTTTCTCAAGTACAAGATCTTTTGGCCTCAAAAATCTCTTAACAACCTCAAATAATGCTAATCCACAGGCTCTCCTAGCTAAATTAAAACCTCTTTGACAAAATATTTGTCAAGAATTGTATAATCAACTACCTCACAGTTCTATCCCATATGTAGGTTCATTCTTAGACTGGAAATGGTGTATCATTCTCTTGTGGGCTCACCTTGAGCTAAGGCTTCCAAATTTTCAAACAAAGAAGAGAATAACATGGCACAAAAGTGAATGTTGGTCATCTAAAGTGCATTATCTTGGGTTTTTTCTTTATGACTACTAGGAATTTATTAATTCCCTCCACAATATATGATGCACTGTCAGTGTAATACCCCAAAATTGGCACCTATTTAATTTCATCAATTTTGGTGCATTATCTCGATTCTACATCACCAAAGTCCTAGTTCCCTAGGAAATTTTCTCTCTCCTACCTGACTTAATTTGCCTTGATGTCAATTGCAAAGACCATAAATTGCAATAATCAAATATTAATATTAATTCCTAAATTCCTTTACTTTAATTAGCTAAATTACCTCTATGATAATTTAATTTAGTTCTAAAGTCCTAAGCACTTTGAATTAAATTAAAATCTACCCCTTTGGCTAATTACCCTTAAAAAGGAATTAATAAATATTTAGTTAATTGAATGGACACATCTTTATTTGAATTTAATAATTTAAATTACTCGAAAGGTCACTCCCCACATGTGGCAAATTTCATTCTTTTAATTAAATAATTCATACCTTTTTGTCTCAAAGGGGAATGAAGGGTCAGGAGTTTCAAATCAAGAAACTCTTCATTCCTCTCCGGGCTTCTCTATTTAATGAACCTCTTTTTCTCATTCAAGAGAGAGCAATTTTTTAGAGCATCCTTACTATAGCATTTTTTAGTCTCATTTGATTCATTATTTTCAAAGCTTTTTATTGCATTTATTAGATTAATATCTCATTATTAGTATAATCTTTGCATCACATTTTAGACTAAATTTTCTTATTTGTTCTTAGTTTAATATCATATTTCTTTCAAGTTCTTAGATTAAGTTACATATCATCTTTATTTTCAAGCTCTTAGATTAATTGCATCCTCATTCTTAGATTAAATTGCACTTCATCTTAGATTAATTTCATCTTGCTCATCTTTATTTCTTCTTGGAAATCCTCCATTGTTGAATTGGTCTCCCGGCTATTGGCTCTTGTTCTGAGAGTATTCAAACACCCCATTCACATAGGAGGCAACAGGTCGCCTCACCATGGAATTTGGATTGAGTTCTTCATACTCTCTCCCAAATTCTATCAAGTGAATAATGACCATGTTGTGTTGTGCCTAATTTAGAGGTCACATTCAGTCACATACATTTTGGCGCCCATCGTGGGGCAGAAAAGATCAATTTATGGCCTCATTCTTGATTGGTTTTTCAGTTTTAGTGTTGGTTCCAGGCCTTGTACGGCCATGTACAGCCTGGAAACCTTGTAATATATTAATGGATAGATATAATGATGAATCATCTTTCTCATGCTTTTGGTTTGGTTCATTTTTATAAAGAAATGAATAAGTTATGATCATTTTGGTGAAAGTGGGTATTTGTAGATTTGAGATTCTCTAAATACAGTCAGATTGAAATGTTTGGTACGGAAAAATTATGAAGAATCAGGATCTCTAATAATATTTATTGGAAAGATACATGAATTATCTTTCATTTCCTTTTAGTTTAAGTCATTTTTATATATATTTGTGAAAGTTATGGGCATTTGAGTGAAAACTGGTTTTTAACAATCTGCATTGGAGTTGCAGGAAATGATTTGCTCTTAGAAAATGATTTATGAATGAAAAAAATAAATGGCTTACATATTTGGAAACTAGATTCATTAATAGTTACTGTGAAATTTGTTTGGTTTCATTTGGATTCTTTTTTAGAAAGATATGTGATTCCCTAGACAGGGTTTGGTGTTTTAAATCTGATTTATGACAGAAAAATTACAGTCTAAAAAGGTTATTGGTTGAGGAACCAAATGGAATCATAACACCTTGCAATTTTGGGAAATGGTAGTTATTGATGTTGGCTAAAAACTTAATTATTTCTATAAATTTTAATATTGTGATTTTATGGGTCAAATTAATCAATCTTTAAAGACTATCGTGAAGACAGCAATGTTACATATCTTACGGTTTGCCATTGATTTGTCTTGATTCTATACTTTCGGATGTGTGCTAAATGCTAGATTGCAGATCTTTGGACCTAAGGTGAGTTCTTAAAATCTCTATAACATTTGGACTTTGGGATTAAAATTGAACCTCTCATGTGTTTGGCTTGAGTGTTTACATGCTTTCATGGAACACATTTTAATTGATGCTCTTAATGGGAAATGAATGAACATAGATTTTCTTTCATACAAGTTTATGTAAGTGAATGCTTGTGTTTAAACCTTAAGTAATTCTTGGTTCCAATATCAAATATCTCATTGAGTGATTGAGGGCATGGATTCATTCCTTGTTTACATGAAGTGTTAAATGCACCACTTTGTGGACTCACTTCATGTTTACTTGGAAAGTTAAATATTTCATGATTCAAACCCTCTTGCACTTATGAGTAGTATTGATTAGCAGTCTTAGATTACTTGTGATTGATCTAGATTTCTATCTTGGGTTATTGGACTCGCTAATCTTTCGGCCCCTCATTTTCGCCCTGTGGTTGCAATCTCAGCGCCACATTAAAGGGGAGGGGTCTATAGGAAAGAAGCGTTAATTGTTCCACTAGGCAACCCTTTTGTGCTTTTTGGAACTCACTTGTTTTCTAGGTTGTGGACTCATTTGTAGCTTGTGTGAGGTGTTAAGTGTTCCACCTTGTGGACTCACCTCATATTTTCTTTAAGAGTTAAGTGTTCCACCTTTAGTGTTTTTCAATACTTTTTGATAGAGAATTACTTACTTTTTATTTTTTTAGAAGGCCTGCTTGGGGATTTCATCACCTCAAGGGATGACCTTAACTCTCGTGTTCTGGCGGAGTATAAATATCGAGAGGTGAATCCAAAGACACCTCTCTTGGGAATGAGTTAGATTTCACTCTTGGCTAAGCCTCAAAGAACTTTATACCTTTGAGAAGTGAAGGAGGAGATTTGGTTTACTGTCTCCCCCCGGCTGTGTGATTTCAGATTCTTCTCATCTACGGATTTGTGCCTCACGTACCTTGCATATATCAAGGACTCCCTTTAGAAAAGCCATGTATATCCTTGTAGACAACTTGCTAGGATGTTATTGTGTTTTAAGTGCCTACTAAAACATTCTCAAGAACATACACAAGTAGAGTCCTTAGGGAGTAGAAATACTAAGTCACTATTCCTATTCGTGCGCAAGGTTGCTTTGTCCCTTGCCCATTGCTTGAAGACTGTTTGCTTGAACTCCTTGATTGATGTCTTATGTGCTTGATCAATGACATAAATCTGATTTGCCTTTTTGTCTGTGATCTATTTTTCTATTTTCCTGTCGTTCACCATCAAAAACTGGTTGTCTTGAGTTAGGAATCGATATATCTTTGCTTTGACTCGCGTTGTCTCTCATCTATTCATCTTATCTCTTTATGCCTTTTGTACCTCGCGTTGCGATAGTCTTATCTCAGCTATTCTAGCCACCTCTTTTGATGACTCGTACCAGGTCCATCTTGCATCTTGGCTATTCTAGCTATTTATCTCCTTTTCGTTATCTTCGAGACAGAGTCTAGCTTTATCCTGAATCTTTTCTTGTTACACCTTCGTCTATGACTATCATGACTCGAAGTGGCAAGACTTATCCCATTTAGAACACTGATCAAGATCAAAGTAAACCTCGTAATCGAGACATAGGTCATCCTGAATGTGTTATGAAATCTAAACTTTGTTAGAGATCCTCACATTCCTCCTCATTCCAAGAGTATTACAATCCATTGTTTCAGATACAATCTGACTTATTATTTCAAGAATATTATAACCCATTGTTTGAAGACCAACAAGACTCTGAAGGGTCACTTTCTAAAATTGAACCTATTGATTCTTTTGAACCTATCGACTCTTTCACGATCTCTCAGAATACTACCAACAATATGGGAGATCCATTCCCCTTCCCAAGGGTAGATAAATTTAGTGCTAGTCATAAGCAATCTCCAAACGACCAAGGTCATGGTCAGTCTCAAAATGACAAGAGTTATGATCAATCCCACAATATTCAATATCGGGACAACATCCGAGACCTTCGCAATTTGAAACAATGACAAGGGGAGCCTCTCCTAACATTTCTCCAGAGATGGAGACAACTATGCACGAAGTATCTGCATGAATTACCCAAGTCTAAAAAGCTTGATATCTTCTTGGACAATCTTGTCCCAAATTTTGGATACCAAGTACGATTACAAGGTCCCCTCACTTTTGACAATATGATTAGGTGGGCTGTGAGGATAGAAGCGTTTATGGTCAAGAAGGGAGAATTGACTTTGAACAAAGACAACAAGCAAGGACCTTCTCCCTCGGACAAGGATAAGGATAAGATTGTCAACAAAAACATAGATATTATGAATGACGGTGTTGTTGACAATGTGACACCAAAACCCTCAAAGTTGGTTTTCAATCTTAGCTCTAGCATGCAAACAGTCAATACCACTAAGAAGGCTACAACAAAAGCTCAACCGCCTTCCAGATTTGCTAGAAACAAACCTTGGATCTCTCACTATGACATGATCATTGCTCCAGGGAGCAAGGATACTCCTAAACCCAAAACTCCCTTTGTCTTGCGAGGCCCTGCATGTCCCTCTTATAAATCCACACAGTCTCCAGCTTGTGCGAATGCTATCACTCGATCTTGTGCAAAGATCATTCTCCAAGGTCCCGAGCCTTCGACTTTCAGACCAAAACTATCTATGGATAAAGCCCTCACCAAGGCAAATGTCCCCAAAGATCTCAATCTCAACCAGTTTCAATCTATGGTGGGTCATTTGACCTCGCCTCATTATTTATCATTCTTTGAGGAAGACAATCACTTGCTGAGCCACCCGCATAATGCTCTCCTGCACACTGAAGTTATGATAGGCCCCAAGAGTATCCCTCACATCCTCATTGAAAATAGTGCTAGCCAAAATACTTGCTCTGCTAAGATGCTTACCAAAATGACAGACAACTTTGTCGCCACCAATAGAGAGTCCATTGAGTTCTATGATGCTAAGCTAAAAGAAATAGAAAAGACCTTGAAGATCAAAGATATTGGCATGGGGGAATATCAGATTGAGTCCATCTTGTCTTTGACATCTCTCCCTCCATCTCCATGTTCTTGTGAGGAACCTTCTGAAGATGGATTTGGTATTGGCTATCAGAGCTATGAGCTTGACCAACCTAGCTACAGCTTGCACTCACATGCAGATTTAGATGATGAAGAAACACAGATTCAGCCTATGACACATGAGAGACCCATCAAAATTCTGATTCAGACTACCAGAAAGAGTCTTATCTACCTTCTCAAGTGCTTCAAGAACATGATCTTGGTCCTCACGAGGAGGATTTTATACACTCTACTGAAAAAATTTCTACTACTGCAGCTACTACTGAATATGCCATTGCCTCCAATGGCACACATACTAATTGGGAGCAACTGTTGGATGCTTCCCTTATCTTGGGTATGCCTCAAGGTATGCCTATTCTAGATTGTTCCACCACTTCTGCTATTGAATAGACTCCTATTGCTGCCAACTCCAATGGCACACATACTGATTGGGAGCAACTGTTGGACGCTTCGCTTATCTTGGGTATGCCTATTCTAGATTGTTCTACCACTTCCACTATTGAACAAAATCCTACTGCTGATGACTACAATGGCACACATACTAATTGGGAGCAACTTTTGGATGCTTCCCTTATCTTGGGTATGCCCCAAGGTATGCCTATTCTAGATTACTCTTCTGCTTCTACTACTAAACAAGATCCTACTATTAAAGAAACACTTCCTATGTTAGATGACAACAATGAAGAAAGTTTGCCTCCGACTATGTCTCTAGCTGAATGGGACTCTATATTAGATGCTACTACGAAAATACTAGTTGATGCTATGCACCTATATGCTAGTCTTAACAACTCAGAAAGAGGAGAAAATTATGATCCTCCAGATCAAGCTATTGATGATGATCCTTTCCACACTCCTATGGAGATCATTCCTATGGCTCCTAGGCCATCTACTCCAAGCTATACTCCTACTGCTCCAACAAATCATGGGTATGTAAGACCCCATTCTGTTATAGCTTCATGGAATATTGGAAGATCCAAAATTGAAATGGTTCCTATTTGTGCACTCTTACCACCTGAAAGGGGACCTAACTCTTGGAATAGACCATCTTGGTTAGGCTCACATAATATTCCTCCAAACTTATCTGACTCTTCTAAGATGACTCACAATCAACAATGCTCTATGGAAGATTACTTTCTTGATCTATTTGATGCATCCATGAATGATGAGGATGATACTGATATATTTGCACTTAATGCCATCCCATCGACTTTTCTTCCCCCTTCATCTCCCAAAAAAGTGGCCCGTCCACTTCCATTTCCACCTCTCCACCTGAACCAGTCATATAAGCCTCTTTCATCCACCATTCCTAAGTCTTTTGGAAGTAACTTGGATGTGCAACATAAAAACAAAAATAATGAGAATCCACTTATATCTCAAGGTCACCATGTCCCATCTAATCGACATGTGACTACGAAGAAAGGAAAGCAAGAGGGGTGTTCAAAAGACTGCAAAGGTCCTCAAAAAGAAGAAGACAATCAAAAGCTAGAAAATAAAATAAAAAATGGATCTTGAAATCCATTCTATAGGCATTGTCATCAAAAGCACCTCAAAGTAAAGAAGAAAAAATTCAAAAGCTATGTGGATTCCAAAGAAAGAAAAAATCAAAATTGTCATTCGAGCTTCCAAAATTCTCATACTTTCCTCCATTCCATCACCCTTGCCTCTCATACTTTACCCTCTTCACTTCATCTTGCCTTTTCCCAAAGTGTGTATCAGTATCTCCTTATTGCTAATGGCATGACTAAGAAAAATCTAGAATGTACTCTTCCTAAGCATTTAGAGTGTGGGAAATCTGACAAAGAGTTAAGGTGTGTCCATGAGGATATTTGTGGGTCTCACTTAAGTGATCTTTCCTTGACTATGGATCTCTTGACTGTTGGACACTACTAGTTGGCTCTCCTATTATTGCTACAACATCTGGTTCTGATTCTGCAACTTCTCAGCTAGCTACTACCACTAAAGGAGAGAAACTCAAAGAGCTAATCAATGCTCTTCATCTAAAGAAATTCTACAGCTGACATTCTCTATGTGCTCATGTACATACTTATTGATCCTGAAAAAATCCTAAAAATTATATATTGCAAAAAATCCTAAAAACTGCAAAATGTCCTGAAAAAATGATCATCTTAGTGAAAACCTGGTAAATAGGCACTTTGATGTATCTATTATCCTGGTGAAAACCTGGTAAACAGGCACCTTGATAATACTCAAAAAAATAGAAAATTTCAAAAATACAAAAAAAAAAAAAAATGTGAAAAATACAAAAAAAATCAAAAGATCAAAAATACAAAAAAATGAAATATTCAAAAAAATACAAAAAAAAAGAGAAAAAAAAGAAAAGTACAAAAAAAATGGAAAAGAGAAAAATGTGCCATTGATGAAAACCTGGTAAACAGGCGTCATGGTAGCAAAAATAGAATCTCTACCAAGATGGTGAAAACCTGGTAAACAGGTGCCTCTTGTTTTCTGAAGCTGCATCTCATCTCAACATCGCTTGGCTCTTAGTTTCCTGCTTTAGTTTCCTTCCTTTCCTGCTTAAGTTTGTTTTCCCACTTTCTTGCTTTAGTTTGTTTCCTGCTTTGGTTTGCTAGCTCATGCGCTTGTCTTTGAGTTTTCCTCGACTCTTCATGGATTGGAACTGGTCATACTTGGGGGCATCTCCCTAGTCTAGGGGGCATTGTCCTATCACTTTCAGAAGATTCATTTGTGCATCAGTCACCAGCGTTTCGCACTGTGTCTGCCTGCTGATGCCTAGCTACTTTTGAGATCTCTCCTCGAGGATCTCTCGTGTATTGGTTTCCAGTGGTTCTCACTGTGCCTACCTGTTGATACCTAGCTTTCATTCGACCTCTCTCTTTCGGGACCTCTCCCTTACATCAGTCACCAGTGGTTCTCATTGTGTCTGCCTACTGATGTTTCGCTAATATCTCTGAGATTTCTCACCTTGAGAATCCCTCTCTCGTATCGGTCATCAATGGTTCTCACTGCGTTTTCCTACCGATACTTTGTTAGCTTCCTGATATCTTCTTGAGATTTTGTCTCTTGCGATGGTCACCAGTGATTCTCATTGTGTCTGCCTATTGTCGCTATCTCATTGAGACTTCAAACTTTATCTTTCTGAATCGACTTCAATCCGCTTGAACACGAACATAAACTGAAACTAAAACTCTTTGTGTGTTCCTGTGTAGTGTACTAATCTTTTCTCTTGCTTTATCATTTCCCCTCGAGTGAATCTAAGATGTCTTTCTTGATTGAGAAATGCAAAGACTGGGGGCATGATCTTTTCTTTGTTTTCTGCTTGCTGGTTTAGTTCCAATGATCCAAGAAATCTACATAAGAGGGGTGTCCATCTGTAAGAGCCTTCATCTCGTATTGGATGGCCATGCGTACCTTGACTCCTTTTATATGGATGCCTTGGTGAGGTTGGTTCTTCTCCTTGCTTGTTTTGAGTGACTTCTTTTGCTACATTTGGAATTGCTAACGCTCGTCTTGCTAAGTGAACATAGGGGTCACTATGAGCACTCTTTGGCAAAAGAAAGATCTCTCATGTGTTTGGTGTGTTTGTTCACAAGAGACATTCAGGTCATTCTAGCAAATGTGCTTTGATGCTTATGTTAACTTGCTAAATTAAAAGGAATAGGTGTTCAGGTCATTTTGGCTTCTTGTGCCTTAATGCTTACACCTCATTCTGACAAATTTAAGACTTATGTCATATTCATATTCTCATGTTGGGGGGAATTGTATGGAATCTTGTGATTGTCCCATGCTTAAATGAACTCAATGATGATAAATATAATGAGTCCAACAGCCGAGTCCGGAGGATTGCATTTGTTCATCCTAGGCCTGCATTTAGACTTGCATCTTTCATTCTAGGCTTGCATTTGGAGCACTTTCTTGTTGCTCTCTTGATTGCTTTCATCTGGATCTGCTCATCAAAGGTTCTCATCTTTTGTCCCAGTCTCATCTTGGCTGCATCCTTTTTCGAGATCGAAATCAAAATCTGACATCTCTAAGTGGCTCAAAATCATGTTTTAAATATTGGACTCCTTTTGGATCGGATGCTTGTGCAATCAGCCTTCTGGTGTCATCTTCCTACCAGATCCTCATCTTTGCATCATGTTATCAAATCTTTGCTTCTTTTCATAAAGTGAACCCTAGTCAAAATTTGGTCAACCATGGTCAAACTTGGTCAACAAGACCTCTTCTTTGCTCTGATTCACTTCTACAGCTTCGCGAATCTAGTCTAATTGCTTTTGCTCTGCAATCTCTTGTTGTTTATCATCCTTCTGACATGTCATCTTTCGATTTCGCTCCCGAGGGGGCAGGATGATTACATCATTTGAATCTTGTCGAATCTATTATTGTTAGGGGCATCTTCACGCCTCACATCTTGTCATCTGGAAATCTATCTCTTAGGTATCTGAGCAATCTAACTCAGATCCTCGAGGATCATTCTTTGTTCTGGAGATGGTTCTTGAAATCTATTGGGTATTGGGGCAATCTAACCCTGATTCCTGGGAGTCAATCTTCGTTCTGGAGATGACTCTCGAAATCTCTTTTAGACCGTTATCTGGGCAATCTAACCTGGGTCTCGGAGGGTTGAGCTTCGTATTGGGGCAATCTAACCCTAATTCGGAGATAGTTCTAAATCTGTATCTTCATCAATTGGTATTGGGGCAATCTAACCCCGATTCTAGTTCTCTTCTAAGACCGTTGTCTTCGCAATCTAACTTGGACTACAGAAATTCTCATCTGTCACTTCAGACTATTCTTTGAATCAACGCACTGTTCGCACATCAATTCAAAGAGGGGCAAATGTAATACCCCAAAATTGGCACCTATTTAATTTCATCAATTTTGGTGCATTATCTCGATTCTACATCACCAAAGTCCTAGTTCCCTAGGAAATTTTCTCTCTCCTACCTGACTTAATTTGACTTGATGTCAATTGCAAAGACCATAAATTGCAATAATCAAATATTAATATTAATTCCTAAATTCCTTGACTTTAATTAGCTAAATTACCTCTATGATAATTTAATTTAGTTCTAAAGTCCTAAGCACTTTGAATTAAATTAAAATCTACCCCTTTGGCTAATTACCCTTAAAAAGGAATTAATAAATATTTAGTTAATTGAATGGACACCTCTTTATTTGAATTTAATAATTCAAATTACTCGAAAGGTCACTCCCCACATGTGGCAAATTTCATTCTTTTATTAAATAATTCATACCTTTTTGTCTCAAAGGGGAATGAAGGGTCAAGAGTTTCAAATCAAGAAACTCTTCATTCCTCTCCGGGCTTCTCTATTTAATGAACCTCTTTTTCTCATTCAAGAGAGAGCAATTTTTTAGAGCATCCTTACTATAGCATTTTTTAGTCTCATTTGATTCATTATTTTCAAAGCTTTTTATTGCATTTATTAGATTAATATCTCATTATTAGTATAATCTTTGCATCACATTTTAGACTAAATTTTCTTATTTGTTCTTAGTTTAATATCATATTTCTTTCAAGTTCTTAGATTAAGTTGCATCTCATCTTTATTTTCAAGCTCTTAGATTAATTGCATCCTCATTCTTAGATTAAATTGCACTTCATCTTAGATTAATTTCATCTTGCTCATCTTTATTGCTTCTTGGAAATCCTCCATTGTTGAATTGGTCTCCTGGCTGTTGGCTCTCGTTCTGAGAGTATTCAAACACCCCATTCACATAGGAGGCAACAGGTCACCTCACCATGGAATTTGGATTGAGTTCTTCATACTTTCTCCCGAATTCTATCAAGTGAATAATGACCATGTTGTGTTGTGCCTGATTTAGAGGTCACATTCAGTCACATACAGTCAAAAGGTTTATTTTTTCAAATTATAGGTCTATACATCAAGAGTAAGGACTAGTAGGTGATTTGGTATCCTATACAAACATAATTAAAGCCCAAAACTTGACAAAGGAAAAAATATTTTTTGATGAAATAATTATCAAAAATTTCTTAATACATAGGCTCTTGCATATCATTTGTGATCCTTTTTTGCTTTGGGTTTTAGGCATGAAATTTAGAAATTTACTTACTCTATAGCCCTTCTTTACTACGTCACACTCCCTTCTCAGTTCCTCAAAATTAATAGGAAGCATGGCATTAAGGTTTAAGCTAAAATGTTCACAAGTTATGCTTTAGTCAATCATCATGAGAAAATTTCCCTTTGAATTGAAAGGAGCACCCAAATCAAAATTATAGGCTTTGGTTATGGCCCTAATCAAATCTACATTCACAAACACATTTAGAACAACCAATTTTCCAAATCATCTAAACAAGTTAAACTTTGGAGGGGTAATGATAGAATCTCTACATCTAACATTAGGTCTACTAGATTGTCCAACAATACACCTAACCCCCAAGATCTCTTACTCTTTTGAGAAGGGCTATGAAGTTGAGCAATCAAATATTCATGTAGTTTCCTTTCCTACTCTCCTTGATGCCTCGACCATTTTATGGACTAGGGTTTTTCTCATACACAAGGGAAACTAGGATTCTAAGGAAAAATTGAAATAAAAATTTACTATTGTAAGAAGTGCAATGATTTCAAGAAGTAGCATCTTCAAACTTTACTTACAAAGCTAAGAGAACTCATAAATCACACTTACTTTAGCAAATTAAGGCGCTAATGGAGAATTCAAACTTACTACTTTAACCACTATTGAAAACTCTAATTGGAGATTAAATCAACTTATGCATCTTTCACTTAAACAATCAAATGTGCAAGGGACACTTCTAGAGCTCTAGCAATGAAAATATTTCTAATTGAATACAAAAAAATTGTCAAAATCTAGTCATTCAAGATGCAAATACCACCATATGCACAAGACAAGTCATCGAGACTAGCAAATTCTTGCATTTGAATCTTAGTCATAAACATGCTCATAACTGCCTTTAAAGAGCTAGCATTAAACCATGAAAATTCTTTGCCCATTTGGAATGAACAGTCAATTGAAGACACTGGCATACTCTCACAATTTTACGAGAGAAAATATCAAACAACCCTCCTCCTTACAAAGTGCAAAACTTTGCCATGTAAACAAAGGTGGATCCTATTTTGCAATTTTGCAAGGCTTTAACTGTTGGAGTAAAATGTTTTACCTACTTACTCCTTATCTCTTAAGTTTACTTAGGTCAACATATTTATGAGGTGGATGGATATTGTAGAGTCATACTTGGACTCTACTTCCTCCTAGAGGATATTGTTAAGTTCTATCAGAACTCTCTTTCCTCCAAGTTGAGACACTTGTCTCAACCTTGTCCAAGCTTCATATCTACTCTTGCCTATTTAAGCAAGAGCTTTTTGTTCATTTGAACACACCTCATTACAATCAATACAATCTTGTATTTCTATTCTCTCTGATCTGGTAGATGTTTGTAGACTGGGTCTTGGGTATAGGATAACCTATCCTAACATGGTATCAGAGCCTTCAGTCTCACAACTCTTTCTAGTTTAGAGAGTTTTTCATTTTTTTGTGAGGTCCCTAGTTTATCTTAGTAGTAAACTAGTGTATTTGCAGATCTAAGATGCCCTCATGCCTGGTAGCTAGAAAGGCATTGCTAGTTATGGTTGATAATCTGTCCATGGTTTATTTGTCTAGTTTGACCAACAAATTTTGCTTAGATCTACACCATTCACAATTGTTGGAAGCCTTAGGGTTTCATAGATCACACTGTGAGTGAATTTCATGGACTTGGAGTCGTCCCAAGTGATGCTGTCCTCTGGCTTTATGAGTTCAAGGAGAACCAGCATGCAAGGAGAACGCACAACGGTCAAAGCTGTATGAGTTCTGTGCCAGTCTTCTATGATTGCTATGTCAATTTATGTGAACATGGTATAAAATTATTTCACTCTGCACAGCTTGCAGTTGGTGAGGTTCCCGACCTTGATAGTGCGATACCACGAACCATTGAACGTGCCGGTTTGAATGAACTGGGGAGAGCCGTTATGAGAGACACCATTGGTTTGAACATATTCTTGGTTGCAGACACCCTAGAATGACCTATTTCTGCCCTTGTTCATGTTGTTCCTATTTCTAGCATCGTTCATGATGTTGTAGTTCTTAGCTAGCGCACACTAGCACACTAAGTGGCAGGTGCACCAAGTCAATGATTTCTGGTCTTTCATCTGCAGAAGTCACGTTAACCCCGCAATTCTCATATTGGTGCCTTCTCATTCTGGTGATGACGTTGGGATTGGACTTGTCTGCGATTGTGAAGGCCATTCGCACTTATCCAAAAAGGTGAGCGTGGAGGAACAACATGCACGTGAGTTGCGACTAGAGCCATATTTTGGCATTGTTGATAGGTTTGGCCTGCTGGAGACAGTCTCTCCACTGTTCACTGGGCCAGAGCCCATCTCGGCCTGCACCTATTGTGTTGTTGAGATGAAGGCCCTGGATGGGCCAGAAGCATAAGCCTGGAACCTCCTACTTCTACTAGTGATACGAGGAAGCATTGTAGAAGATGACTCATGTTGAATGGGGGCACTGGGAGCAATGGTTGTAAAGCCTGTGTCTGGTTCAACAGGTGCACGATTGTGATCTTCAGTTGCTGCTCAAACCTGCAATCACAGAGGTGAATTCATTGGAGGTGCACTTATTCATTGGAGGCGCACTTATTCACATCAACTACTCGCTGCAGAGACAGGTCGATCAAGGCTCACACATCTTTTTCACTGTCGGCCATCTACATTATTCTTGGTGCGGTGGTTGCATATCCAATCATTGACGCCATTACCCAAATTCTCAAGTCAAAAAAGAACGCCAAGTAGCAAAGCTAATGTCCAGATCACATAAATTGTCAGGCACCCGGATTGGTGGTCTATGTTAACTTTGGCAGCAAAATTGTGCTTTTCCAGATTAGAAGCTAGCGGGCACTGTTTCTTGTGGTCGGTGAAGAAACCGGTGGGCATCATGGATGTTCCGGATGTGCTTGGTTTTCATCTACTTCTCCCCATCTTTCAAGTGCGCATCGCTGACAGGGAGCTGCAAGTTGTGAAAACAGGCCCAAAATAAAAATAACCAGTAATAACAGCTGTATTAAGACAGGGCAAAAGAAACAGAGATATGAAATGAAAAACACAGTAATATATTAATCAGCTTGCTTACAACTTTCTGAGCTCTCAAATGCCTTCTAACAAATACACAGTATGCTTCTACACAGTACATATTTATAGAGGGCATACAAAATCTGGAAACTCTTTTTCTAGAATATTCTACATCTTAGAATGTTCTACCCAAATTCTGGAATGATCTTATTGAAGACTCTAGACAGTCGAATCTCTAGATTCTTCTAGACAATATTAATCTTCCTAACATCCCCCCTTAAGATTGGCTAGAAGAATTCAAAGAAAAATACAAAAGGGAGGGGAACATTATATTACTATCCCCCCTTAATGTTCACCTCAATCATGCCTAACAAACCCCGTAATTTCAGAAATTTGGCCTCAACTATACTCTTCGTAAATATATCTGCTGCTTGGTCTTCACTTGGACAAAATTGGAGATGAACAATATTATCTTGAACAAGATCCCTAATATAATGAACATCAATCTCAATGTGCTTTGTTTTAGCATGAAAAATAGGATTGCTTGCAACTTGTATAGCACTTTGATTGTCACAATACAAAGTAGTAGCTAAACTTTGTTCAAAGCCAAGCTCACATAAAAGATGTCGAAGCCAAACTAATTCTTTTCTTGCTTCCTTTGCTGCTCTATATTCTGCTTCACAGGAAGATAGTGATGTAGTTGCTTGTTTTTTGCTGCTCCATGTAATTGGATTTGATCCAAGCTGAAAAACATAGCCTCCAGTAGATTTTCTACCATCAATATCACCACCCCAGTCTGAATCTATAAAGCCAAGCAAATAAATTGGGGACTTGCAACTGTAATATATGCCATAGTACATTGTTCCACGAACATATTGCAAAATCCTCTTGGTAGCTAACCAATGACTTTCTTTGGGTTCCTACATAAATCGAGATACCATATTTACTGCAAAACAAATGTCTGGTCTAGAATGAGTTAGATAAACCAAGCTACCAACAAGTTGTTTATATAGAGTAGGATCTACTTTCTTGGAGGTGCATTCCTTAGTAAGCTTGACTCCAGATTGGAAAGGAGTAGGGGCTGGCTTGCAATCAATCATTTTAAATTTCTCTAAAAGATCTAAAGCATATTTTGTTTGAGAGATGAACAACCCATCATGAAGTCTACTAATTTGCAAGCCAAGAAAATAAGTTAGTTCACCCAAATCACCCATATAGAATGCCTTTTTGAGATCTGATTTCAAATCATTAATTAAACCAATATTTGGTCCAGCTATGAGTAAATCATCTACATAAACTGCAACAATGAGGATGTTATTGTTCACTTTCTTCACATAAAGATTTGGATTTGATTTACATTTTTTAAACTCATAAAGCTGGAAATACTTGTCAATCTTCTCATTCCATGCTCTTGGTGCTTGCTTAAGTCCATAGAGTGACTTCTTCAATCTGCAAACATGATTAGGATGTTGTTGATCTATAAAACCTGGAGGTTGATCCATATAGATTTCTTCATATAAATCTCCATTTAAGAAAGCATTTTTTACATCCATTTGATGAATATGCCACCCAAGACTTGCAGCCAAAGATAAAATAACTCTAATTGTATTCATTTTAATGACAGGAGCAAATGTTTCTTCATAATCAACACCCTCTTTTTGATTAAATCCTTTAGCAACCAATCTAGCCTTGAATTTTTCTATATCACCATTTGATCTAAATTTTGTCTTGTAAACCCACTTGCAACCAATAATATTCTTACCTTGGGGTTGAGGTACCAGTTCCCAAGTTTTATTATCCATTAATGCATTATATTCTTCTTTCATGGCTTGCTCCCATTCTTTCTTCCCTCTAGCTTCTTCATATGATTTTGGATCATTTATTTGTAATGCTTTGGCCATGAGAGCACAACCATTCCTTCCTTGGATCTTTGAGCCTTGTCTATAGATTTCTTCAACACTTCTTGTCTTTTGTCTAGCTGGAGAAATATCTTCTTCATCATCACTACCTGCAGATAATGGCTGATCAAAAGCATTAGTAGTTTCATTGGTGTTAGCAATGCATACCTCATCCTCATCAATATGGTCTTCACTTCTTTCTAGAATAGGAGAAGCATTTGTTGTTGTAGAGTGAGAGGAAGTGGTTGGAAGTTGTGAATGCTCATCAAACTTTACATCTCTACTTACAAATACCTTTTTTGTTGTCAAATCATATAACCTATAAGCCTTTGATTCTTCACTATAACCCATAAACAAACACTTGTGACTCTTTGGCTCTAACTTTTTCCTCTTTTCATCAGGAATATGTGTCCAAGAAATACACCCAAATACCTTTAAATAACCAATGTGAGGCTTTCTACCACTCCAAGCTTCTTCAGGGGTGATATTTGTGAGGGCTTTAGTGGGAATTCTATTTACAATATATGCAGCACAAGAAACAGCCAAACCCCAAAATTTATTATGTAAGCTTTTAAAATGCAACATACAACGAGCCATTTCCAGAAGAGTTCTATTCATTCGTTCAGCCACCCCATTTTGTTGAGGACTATAAGGCATTGTTCTTTGCACTTTAATTCCACAAGTCTCACAAAATGACTCAAATGCATAGTTACAATACTCACCCCCATTATCTGTTCTTAAACATTTATTTCTTTTCCCACATTGATTCTCAACTAAGGCCTTAAATTTTTTAAAAACTTCAAGTACCTCACTCTTTCTTTCAATAAAATAAACCCATACTCTCCTACTATAATCATCAATAAAAGTGAGGAGATACCTGGCACCTGAAAGTGAGGGATAGCCTGGTTCACATAAATCGCTATGAATGAGTTGTAATGGATGATTACCTCTCCATGCTTTACCTGAATCAAAAGGATCTCGATGATGTTTTCCTAGCACACATCCTTCACAAACTCCTTCAAATGGTGAGATTTTTGTTAACCCTCTAACCATATCCATTCTAACCATATCTTGCAATTTCCTATAATCTATATGTCCAAGTCTAGCATGCCAAAGTTTTGACATATAATCAGCTTGAGCAATATAAGAATGAGAGTATTTAAATTCTTCATCAGCAAATCCCACAAATTTAAAAAGACTCTCTTCATGATCAACTCTACCAATGGCAATTATATTGTTTGGGTCTTTTCTATCTCTAACAATAACTTGATCAGCAGTAACAACAAACTCATATCCAGCTTGAACTATTTTGTATACTGAAATTAGATTCACCCCTAATCCTTCAACCAATAAAATATTTTTCAAAGACCCATTTGTTACATTAACAGTTCCTGTACCTAAAACCGAAAGTTTCATTTTATTGCCAATAGTAATTTCTTGATCTAAATTCTTTCCTTCATAAAAATCAGTAAGCAAAGATCTATCTCCAGTCATGTGATATGATGCACCTGAATCTAAAATCCATTCTTTAATAGAATCTGAAGCAAAGTACCCCGCTTTAACATTAGATTTAACTTCAGGTGTAACACTTACCTCCTTACTTGTTTTATCTTCTCTTTGTTTGGAGATGGCTACAAAGTTGTACCTATCCTTCTTTCCATCTTTAAACTTTTCTTGCTTAGGCTTGTATTGATGCCTTTCATTGTCCTTCTTTTTCAAACAGAATTTCTCCATGTGATTTTCACCACCACAATACCTGCAAATAATGGGTTTTCTTCCATCTTGTTTCTCTGCACCATCATTTCTAAAAAAATGGTTAGAACCTTCATTATTCAGAAATTTATTATATCCTTTCCAATTCTTCTTTCCATCATTTCTAAAAAATTTACTTTTAGCTGCATAAGCATGATTCTTCTTAATATATCCTTCTTTAATAAGCTGAACTTCTTCATCTAAAACAGACTTGCAAAACTGATCAAAAGATTGTTGTGGAGTATTGGGATTTAGCTGAATAACCCTTTTTCTTGATTCCTTAAATACCTTGTATGGTTGGGGAAGCTTACTTTCTACCATTGCAATTAGTTGAAAATCTTTTTTCGCATATTCAACACCTATTTTCTTCAGCTGAGCATTTAAAAAAGTAACTTCATTGAAATAATCAGTCATCTTTTCAAACTCAAATGGATCTAAGTTCACCAGTTTTTCTTCTATACTAAACATGTTAGCAACATCTGCATCTTTATAATTTGTTTCTAAATTCTCCCACAACTCGATTGGATTATCAATATCAACAAATCTTCTATTGAGATTAGGGCTTAAAGCTTTACCAATAATACCTCTAGCTTGCTCCAACTTACATTTCCAAAGCTCTTTTTCTCTATCAGTTTGGGGTTCTCCAGTTTCCTTATTCACTATTCTCCATAAAGCCTTTTCTCTCAAAGCATTCTTGACTGCAATCTTCCAATCTGCAAAACCACTTCCATCAAAGATTGGTAATACTTCATTTGTAGAGCCCATGTTAGCCACACAAGAAAAAACTTCAAGCAAATACTGTTTCAGCAATATAGAAACTTTTAAAACAAATCACTTCAACAATCTATTTCTAGCTGAATCTCACAACAATCTTATAGTTGAACCTCACAACAATCTTCTAGCTGAATCTGGCTCTGATACCATGTGAAAACAGGCCCAAAATAAAAATAACCAGTAATAACAGCTATATTAAGACAGGGCAAAAGAAACAGAGCAGAAAACAGAGATATGAAACAAAAAACACAGTAATATATTAATCCAGCTTGCTTACAACTTTCTGAGCTCTCAAATGCCTTCTAACAAATACAAAGTATGCTTCTACACAGTACATATTTATAGAAGGCATACAAAATCTGGAAACTCCTTTTCTAGAATATTCTACATCTTAGAATGTTCTACCCAAATTCTGGAATGATCTTATTGAAGACTCTAGACAGTCCAATCTCTAGATTCTTCTAGACAATATTAATCTTCCTAACAAAGTTTCATCATCCCTGAGGCCTTTAACAAGTTCGGTGCTTACTATGGCCCTAAAGCTATCTGGTTCAAGACTAGGGCTCTTCTTCTTGATGGAGGCACACTAAGCTATTTTGGTGCCAACATTCCCATCAATTTATTGCTTGATGTCATCGCCGAGCTTGTGTGAGTGTCATGGTCATTTGAATCTCTTGTAGTCATGGATTTTGTGTAGATGGTTCTTGATTGAGATGATGTCATGTTATACCATGCACCAATCAATTTCTTGTTGCAATTGGACAATCTAGATCAAATTGCAGTGTATCAAATCAGCGGTGCACTTAATAGCTACTAACCCCACAGTTTCTTTTTGGGTTGGCGCATTATTTCTTGGCATGTGATGGTCAATGCTTTTCGGTGCTATCTAGATTTAGCACATGCATGACAGCACGCCATTTATCGTGAGATGATGAGCCTTGGTGCGGTGGTGCTGGTTCTTGTCAGCATGCACCATAAATTTGGTGGCCCGCAATTCCATCTTTTCCTTGCGCCTTGTCTTGGATGGCCTGCAAATTCATTTTCTTCCTGCCGACCACAACATATTTGGTGTGCTGGTGGTACATGCTAGTGGGTTGTTGGTCCTTATCAACATGCTTAATTCCTTTATGACTGGTAGAAAATCTTCTATTTATTTATAGAAGGAAGCTTGTGCATCTGATTAATGTTGTTTTTATGATTTGGTCATCATTTTTGAGTGGATGCCTATACACACTCCATGATCACACAGTGGTCGGCACCTTTTTTTTTAGCGTGGAGATTGGCCACCATTTCTTTTATGCTGGAGCCATTGGGAGGCGTGCTTCAAAATCACTAGTGACCAGTAGAAGCTTCACCAAAAAAAAAAAAATTCGATCTGCATTGAGCTTGGCGTCCATAGCATGCTCTTCCCAAGAAATTTAATTCTCTAGTCTGTGCATGATATTTCTTGAGCGTGCATTGTAACTATGCCCTATTGGAGTAGCTGACGCTTGTGGTCACATCAGCAACTAAGAGCTTTGCTCGTGAGAGCCAAATGCATGAAATGGCCCTTTATTTACCTCATTGTGTCCATATTATTCGACACACTATTCAACAGCCCATCACACTGATGGTGCTCTCATCCTATGCCTTCAATGGCATGTATTTCAGTCCCTATTGTCCACTTCAAGTGGTAAATGACTGTAATATCTTGGTGGTTATGGGGGTTGGCGCACAGAGCCACCATCAAACCCAACCACCTTCTCAGCTCTCCTTGAGCCCTCTCCATTTGGGAGGGGCACCTTTTTCTGACATCATGAGCTGATGGTCCCATGGAGGACCCAACCTATACCCCCAGGTACTTAAGAGGGGTGGGTCATTTTTTCACCTTTTGGCCCTAATAGGCGAGCATCGTCGCAAAGGTGATTTCATGCACTTCCTTAGTGCAATTTTCTTTCAAGTTTTTTTGCTTGAGTTGTCCTTATGAATCATGTAAGCACTTTTATTGTAGACACATTAGATCCAGTGTCCATCCATGACTTTTGGGAATTTTTGCACACATGATGTGCCATATTATTGTACTCGCACTGAATTATAAAGTGCCATGGGGGATTGTGTGTAGAGCCATTGTTTGCCAATCACAGCTTTGTCAAGGAGACTTCCTCCACGACAACAAAATGTTCACTAATATTCTTGCCTCATGCGAGTGTGTAGTTTAACCGCACACACCATTTTCTCAGTTGTAGATACTTTTGGTCCCTTCTACATAGCATGGTGACACATCATTCTCATGGATCTATCAAGCCTCACCCAAGTCAGCATTATGGGGGGGTATCCTACTCTTTGTGTTCGTGCTAATACTTCCTTGGTTTCGCTTGAAGTGTACTGAGACACTCTTGCATTCCTTTTTTCAGTGGAAGTTCATTGGTTGCACTTAAAGTGTGTTGAAACACTCTTGGATTCCTTTAAGACTATTGCACCTGCATTTTCGACAAAGTTGAGAAGTGATAATGGTATCACTCAAACAACATCATTGGTTGTGTAGTGAAGATCACTCATGCAAATTCATGTGCCTTCTGTATCTTCGATCAATAGATGTTATTGCCATTTTTTACATCTGATCAATGTTCGAGAAGTGCCAGTTGGAGCACTCGTATAGATTGTTGTCTTCCTAATCATCATCTTCTTCAAAGGATATCATCAGATATAGCACTAGAACAGTCATCAACAGTTGTCTACAGATCCTTTGTGCTTCAACGGTGTTCACATTCATGATTTTAGGACATGTTTTTTGAAGGCTTCTTAGACCTTCATGTTCTCTCTTTTGGAGAGGAGTTTTCTCCCACTGGGTTTTCTCCTTTCCACTAGTTACGAGAGATTGCTTTGTAGTTGTACATGGGTACCTAACATGGCCTAGTTGTCGTGACTCATAAAGCTTTTCTACTACATTGTTTTTTACCTAAGTTACACTTAAGGGGGGGTGTTGGAGTAAAATGTTTTACCTACTTACTCCTTATCTCTTAAGTTTACTTAGGTCAACATATTTATGAGGTAGATGGATATTGTAGAGTCATACTTGGACTCTACTTCCTCCTAGAGGATATTGTTAAGTTCTATCAGAATTCTCTTTCCTCTAGGTTGAGACACTTGTCTCAACCTTGTCCAAGCTTCATATCTACTCTTGCCTATTTAAGCAAGAGCTTGTTGTTCATTTGAACACACCTCATTATAATCAATACAATCTTGTATTGCTATTCTCTCTGATCTGGTAGATGTCTGTAGACTAGGTCTTGGGTATAGGATAACCTATCCTAACATTAACTACTGGTTGTAGGTATATGACATGTGAAATGGAAAAACAAATCTAGATAGGGCCCATAGAAAACCTCTAAAGTCAGAGGCACGAGCTCAAGGACTTCACAACTTCATGGATAGAAAGAAAGAAGTTTTAACGTCCACGAGACTAAAGATAGTCTATAGGACAGACTGTCTCACACACTAATTTTTGATATAAAATGCAATGCAGATTTTGACATGTGAACCTACGAATCCAATAGAATTATATTCATACTCTATCACGGATTATAACATATTGTCAACCAAGAGCACAATTTCACAACTCCAAAAGCAAGTCCTACCTCAAATTCTATGAAACAAAGGTTAATGGTGAAACAAGGCACATGGATCTCAAGTAACATGTGGAACGTTTTTGCAATTTTGCTACTTTGGTGACTACTAATGAGAATGGTCCTACAAAGGTGCAAAAATATGACAACTCGACAAGGATGAGAACCACTAGGTGATTGACTAATTAGAAATGCACGCAAGCATATCGCAACTTTACAACTAAGGAAAATATTTGAACTCTAGCACGTGAAACTGCAAAACCAATATAACATTATCGGCTCAAACCACCTATAAGGATGTAAGGGAAAGAAATGAAATTGTTGATGTATGTAGCATCAGTTAGATAAATAAAACTAATTATATAATTATTATGAGAATTGATATATATATATATATATATATATATATATATATATATATATATATATATATATATATATATATATATATATATATATATATATATATATATATATATATATATATATATATATATATAGTTAATCTTTTATTTATTCTTATAATGATTATATAGTTAAATTAATGAATTAGATCAATGAATAGACATGTCCCATAAAGGGACATGTCTTTTCTTGTCTTTACCATGTATATATGTAAGAGATCGATGCATTTGGAAAGCACATATTTTTACGGCAGTGCTATTACATTTGTAGCGATGTGGAACTTAACATTATATCAGAGTCAGACTGCAAATGTGAGAAAAAAATGATATAGAAAAGGATATGATCAATTAAAAAGAAATGATATAGAAAAGGATATGATCAATTAAAAGGGGAGGAGACATTTTCACGAAAGCTTCCTGTTCGTATGCTCTAATCACATCCCAATATGGCCGACGACCCATTTTTGAATTAATATCAATGGCAATGAATATTATATAGGCTTAGATTGCAAACCTGAACAATGTTCAATCCATGCAATGTTTGCACTCCTAATCTACGAACCCAATGTCGAATGCATGTACGGCGTTGGTGGAATAAAACACTCAGCGAGCAGAGTCGATCTGCGGGAGTAGACAACATTGTCGATGTGGATACGGTTATAAAGGTCTTGTTGTCGTATGCTCTGCGAGAAACATCAGAGTGGCATTAGAGCTAATGGAATATGATCATGTATATCTGAGGGAGGAATTCAGGAAACATTCTTACAAATCCTAGCCAGCAAATTATAGTCAGCACCATATCCACAACAAAGGAAGTGGATAGACAAAAAAAAGGCGAGACAAGGAAATTGTCAAAAATTAATACAGACTTGGTAACGGGTAGCAACGTCTTAAACACCCGGTTCTTATGGTGAGTGATACTAATGCTCACTCAGCATCGAACTGGGAATTGAGTGAGAAAAGGAAACAACACAGAAGGACCATCAAAGCTTGCTAAACTTGATTGGCAAATTTGGAAATAATGTGTGCGCAGATACATATGTTACATCTCTGTTACTCCTCCGCCCAATAAATCTTGGTATTAGGATTCCATAATTCAACGAGAGATTATAATCTGAGGGAGACCTTACTTTATTTCACATTTATTGGACTGAGTTCTACCTTGGAGCACATGTAATAGAAGAATGGTGAAAGTCATTTATCATTGCTTAATAATAAAGTCTCATACGTCTGCGGATAAACATTACGTATGTATTATTATTGAAGGCGACTCAAGAGGGAGATTGTGTGAAGTGTTGTTGCCACTGATACAAGAATTCATTAGGCTCATAACATATTTATTTGAATCACAAACTGTAATCGGGTATTTGGATTTGGAGGAGGAACGACTTCTCTCAAGATCCCGCAAATGAACATAGCTTCTAGATTATGATTCGAAGGCTCCATAGTGTTGAAAGGAAACCCTTGAAGGCACTAGAGATTATTGTTGGCGGATATTCAGAATTGTGATTTACGGAAACTCTATCTGGTGGAACTGATATATTCAGTATTTGCTGCTATGACATCATGTTGCTACACACTTGGCATTGAATGGATAAGCGTAAAAATCAATAAGTGGAAATTCTAGTAGTGCTTCATAGTTTTTGTTCGTATGCAGTTATTTGCTCATGTATTGGAGCCACTGCTGAAGGTTACAAATCAATTTGTAAATCTTTGCAAATCGAGCACAAATTCCAGATAATCGTTAAACAAATCTGAGGTGATTGTCTACACTGGTTGATTTATCATTGCTATGGAATTTAGCAATTTGTTTAATGAAATATACATGGACTGAGTTGAGACATCTCTCGAAGAAAAAGAGTTTATACAGATTGTGATCAGTTTTTAAAGAGAAGGAATTAATATTCAGAGGGAGTTTGGCAAACTCTTAGAGGAAACCTTGGATGAGGAGGTCAGGAAGTTGATGCAAAAACTTGAGCTTTAGAGGGAGCCACATCATCATCATCAAGCCTTTATTAATGCATTTTTTTTTAAGACAGAGAAATTTGAGGTTCATCCCTTGTAGCATTTTTCTCTTAAACGAAGAAACTTGAGGTATCAACCCTTGTAATGCATTCTTCTCTATGAGAGAGAAGTTTGAGCTAAAAGCCCTGTTCCACCCTCTGAAAGTAGCCATGGTGGATGTCATGAGAGAGCATTTGGATGACTTAGCACTTGTGTTGATGCACCCTATAGGAGTAGCCATGGTGAACATCATGATAAGATCACAACATCACGTTGAGTGATTTTGTGATGGACACTTGCGCTCATTTATATTTCCACTCATGGGAGTAGCCATGATGGACCCACCTTGTGGGAGTAGCAATGGTAGACATTACTCTATAACTTAGATGTCTAAGAAGACCTTTAGCTAAGAGAGAGTGTTGATGTTAGTGTCACGAGGACAAACCAGAAGTTATCAAGAAGGATTCCTCCCTATCTAAGAGGGAGTGTTGAATTTAGCTTTGGGAGGATCATAATAATGATTCAAGTTGGTGGCAAAAAAATTTAGAGGGTAGTAATATTTGACAATAAGAGATAAGTATTTCTACCCTTGAATAATGTTTATAAATTTTGAGTCATTAATTCATGTCATAGGATCGGGATAGTAAATCTTTTATACTTCTATAATTGATATTTTCCTTCGGGATAGTTTAGTTTTATGAACTAATTGTAATCTCTCTTTGAAGTGCATTAAGGACAAATCTAGAAGCATACGAGATTGCATTCAAGGGAGAAAGAACTTAATGCCTACAGTTATGGAACTGAGTTGAGACTTGATATTAGATTCAGAGGGAGTCTGAAAATCCATTAGAAGCAACCTTGGACGAGAAGGTCAGAAGGTTGATATCACATTCAGAAGAAATCTGATGAACCATCAGAGGAAACCTTGGACGAGAAGGTTAAATGTTGATGTTAGTACTCAAAGATTCAGAGGGAGTCAGTACAACATCTAGAGGATATGCCTTAATTGATTTTCAAGGATCTTGGTCATATTGATTCAGAGGGAGTAAAACCATATCGAGATGGTTTCTCTAGTGACCAGGAAACTATAAAAGGAAAAAGAATTGTGATTCAAATGATGAAATTCCATGTATGTGAACTAGAAGGTTTTTATGCAGATATCTAGATCATGATATTCCTAGATAGATGATTGGGAATTCAAGAAAAGAACTTAATGCAGACTAAAGAACAAAGACACGACTTGCTTGCAAAAGGTTGATATTAGATTCAGAGGGAGTATGATAGTTCATCTAAAACAACTTTGGATGAGGAGGTGAGGAGGTTGTTACAAGACCTTAAAGGAAGCATCCAGAGGACTATGATCATGAGACTAAGTGAAGATGTTGTACTGACCAAGATCCTTGGAAATCAAATAAGGCATATGATCCAGAGGAGTATGATCATGAGACTAAGTGAAGATGTTGTATTGACCAAGATCCTTGGAAATCAAATAAGGCATATGATCCTTGGAAATCAAATATTGATTTGTAAGGACTTTCGAGATAAACTTGGCATGTTGGAGAATGAAGCCTTAGATGAAAAGGAGTTTCAGTATTTGTGATCTATATCTTATATGTTATTGCATTCTTCCCCTTGAGAGAGAAGTCTAAGGTGAAAGCCCTTGTTTCCATCCTTTGGGATTAGCCATGATGGATCCACCCTCTGAGATGAGTCGAGGTGGATTTCATGTATGTGACTCTAGGACTTATGGGCCCTCCTGTGAACATTGGAGAAAGGTGAAGACTTTTCGACAATGAACACTTGTATTTGATGTTACAAGGTGACGATCTTGTAATGGAGATTCGTTATGGTAGACTTTTTGATATGTCTGTGCACAAACCATAATAGGGTTATATGTAAGGGGAATGTAATATTCTCATATTTACTATATCCTTGTATCACGATCTGAGGTGATATGAAAATCAGGTATCATGATCTAAGGTGATTCCGCATATCACGATCTAAGGTGATGTGAAAACTAGGTATCATGATCTAAGATGATTCCTCATATTACGATCTAAGGTAATATGTAAAATTAGGTATCATGTGTTAGGTGATTCTTCATATCACATGTTAGGTGATATGTAAAACTGGGTATCACAAGTCAGGTGATTCATAATATCACATGTTAGGTGATATGTAAAACTGGGTATCACATGCCAGGTGATTCCTCGTATCACATGTTAGGTGATATGTAAAACTGGGTATCACATGTCAGGTATGTTAGGTGATATGTAAAACTGGGTATCACATGTTAGGTGCCTCCTCATATCACATGTTTGGTGATATGTAAAACTAGGTATCATGTGTTAGGTGATTCCTTATATCACATGTTAGGTGATATATATAAAAATGGGTATCACGTGTTAGGTGAATCCTCATCTCACGAGTTATGTGATACTTATCATCACATGTTATGTGATATCTGCTTTCACGAGATATGTGAGATTTCTTATCACAAGAAATGTGATATATGATTTTATCTTCCCTAGCTAAGAGGGAGTGTTGATGTATGTAGCATCGGTCAGATAAATAAAACTGATTATATAATTATTATGAGAATGGATTTATTATTATTATTATTATTATTATTATTATTATTTATATTAATATACATATATATATATGAAGTTAATGTTTTATTTATTCTTATAATGATTATATAATTAAATTAATAAATTAGATCAATGAATAGACATGTCCCATGAAGGGACATGTCTCTTCTTGTCTTTACCATGTATATATATAAGAGATTGATGCATTTGGAAAGCCCATACTTTTGCGGCAGTGCTATTACATTTGTAGCGATCAAACAATCTATAGGATTGCGAACAAAACCCTCTTAATTAAGCTCCATGCTCTTTCCAATATCTAACCTCCTATTGTTAATTTTGACAAGTTGATCGTCTTGATAAGATTTTGTTCCTTGAAATGTCAATGCATGTTGTCAGCCTTCAATGCCTTTTCATACTATGCATGAATATCATCATCAGTTGTACATTCCACATGATGAAGTGTTATTCCATTTGAACCACTCCCTTATTACAGAATATGCAGGTTCTTTCTTCCCAAGTTTCCTTGGGTATCTTCCACCTATCGGTTTCACACCTAAGATGATGTGATCCCATCCTCAATTGTGTAACTATCAACTTTTCATTCCCTTAAATAGCAGCCCTTTAATATGTTTGTTCTCAATGTTCATTAGTTCAGTTGAATTCTTTGATGTAGTATGGTTTTCTACGCTCAAACTACTTTGTCCACATGGCAGTTTTGAATTTTTCAGTCACATCTTCTTATTTCTTCATTGGTGTTAGGACACTCTTGCAAGTTGATATCCCGCTTGTTCATATAGCTATTGTTTTGCTTCATCCAAGCTCTCTTCATATGGTCTAGAGCCTCCTTTGCAACCATTTTGGGCCACCAACAATTATCCATGTTTTCAACCTCTTTTAAAAAATTTACTAATCGAGTTATTGCCAATGCTTCCAAAGAAAAAGTCCCCACTCCAATCAAAACAAATTCAAATGGAACTGTGGATTTAACTTTGACTTACTGCTCCCCCACACTTCACATCCATAAAGGATAACTAGCATAACTAGTGAGCCAAAAAAGGTTTTCTTGGTTTCCAATCCCAAAATTCCACTTTTTTGCATCTATTTTGAAGTAGGTAAGAGGCCTTCCAACCTCCATAAATTCTCTTTGTTATACAAGCCTTCCAAATGAGCTTATAATAAAATTAAATCCCAAGATATTTGTATTCCTTCATTGTTTCCAACAGGCTGCCCTCAAAAAGAAAGATGAATTGCTTCTCTTTTCTATTTAGTGGAAAAAATCATTATTTTGGTCTTGGTGATATTCCCTTGCATTCCAACCTCTTAACAAAAGTGTTCAAAGGTCTTCAAATATTCCCTCAATCCATGAGCTATTTTTGAAATAAGATAAGATCATCAGCATGTAAAAGTAGCTTCACCACATAACTTGCCAACTGGATAGCTTCCCATTTGTCTTGCTTAACCATGCTTCTAAGTTATCAATGTATAGACCAAGTAGTGTGGGAGATAGTGGGAAGCCATACCCCAATATCACTACCAAAATACTCAAACATACCATCACTTGCTCTAATTTTAGCTCTAACTATCTCATAAAGTCTTCCATCAGTTTCCACAATTTGTCTCTAGGTGTCGTGTGGAGAGCTTCCTTGAAGTCCACAAAACAACAATAAGCTTCCTCACCTTGATTATCCAAGATTTTTTCAATCAAATTCCTACTAATGATGCAATGATCAATGATAGAGCACCTAGGCCTAAAACCTACTTGCCATTTTCCTCTTTTACCCTTTTTTTCTACCCAGTTGCCAATTCTTCATTCTATCATGCTCCCAAAAAGCTTGTCAAGGAGAGGATTTACCATAATAGTGTGGTAGTAAGGAATATTATTGATATTGCCACTTTTAATAGAGAGATGACCGTCGTGGTTGTCCGCTCCTCAGGAAAACCATCCTTATTGATATCATTGAAAATTCTTTTTATGTGAGGTGCAAGAGTCTCACTCCCCCATTCTAAAAATTTGGTTTATAAGCCATCTCTGTCATGTGATTTACCACTCCAAATTCTTTATCCCTTGTTTAATGTCATCCACCATGAAAAGTTCAATTGATGTATTAACCAAAGGTGGATGGTCTCTCTCATAAACCCAGTCATAAAGGAGCCTAGCATACTTAAACCATTGGGCATATGTAATACTATTTTCAATCTTTTTTCTCTTTTGTTGTAATTCCTTCCAAAAACATTTTAGATTATGTTTTCCAAGAACAACTTTAAAAAAAAAATCGACATGTGCTTAACTGACCACATAAAGCATCAAAGGGTGGGATCGCCCAACATTAGGTTTAAGCAAATTGTTAATAAAATTGACCAACAAATTCACAAAGCACTAAAAGAGAGGGTCAATCAATATAATGACATATAAGGCTTAAGTTATGTTAACCCAACTTTAGATTGACCCAAATTTTGAACTTTTCTCTCAAATCCACTATTAAGTTGATCAATGATTAGCATCCTTAAACATCTTTGATCAAATGTATGTATGTGCTCGGTTGATGTGATCACCGAAAAACCATATCACTTTTCAAGTCACATGATAATTGAGCTTCATCACACCTTTTACAATTCTTAAGAATATTTTCAGACCATTGAAGACGAATGTACTTGGGTCGAGTTGATGACTTTGCCATTCCATGGTTGACAATCTCTTATCCATCATTTTGCCATCCTCCAAATCAGTTTTTCTGCAATGACGAAGTGGTAAAATGATTAAAAAAAATTAAGATTTATTCACACCAAACCATTTGATAGGGATATCTAAAAATGTGGTTGATTTTCACAAGTAACCAGTTCCGGATTTTGACAATTTTATAATAAAAAAGATAAGCAATTCATCTTTCTTTTTGAGATCCTACCATTATTGTTGACCAGAGAAAAATATGCACCCAGTCAACAATTATGGTAGGATCTCTAAAAGAGGAGAAAGAGGGACACGAGACAAAAAGAAGAGATTAATTTTTAAAAAAAACTTTCAAAATCGAAAAGTCACAAATCACAAGTTGAGGTTGTGAGTTCTCAAAAGTGAAAACATAATGCAGGGTAACCTATGGAACCCAAAAAGTGAACGCACGTTGTCGTAATTAACTTTTTCTTTTTCACAAAGAAAAGAGGAAAAATACTAAAAAGTTGAAAAAGGTAAAATCACAACTCACAATTTGAAGTTGTGTTTTTAAATTCAAAATCACAACTAAGGTAGTTGCACTAACTACCCAAGGAACCCAAACACCTTAAGAAGCCATGTCAACTCGGATTGCAATAATTGCATAGTATTGTGCTCAAATGGGAAACTTGGAATAGGGTATTATGGACATCCATCAAAGCACACTGGATAGAGTAACTTTATTCAATATCCTAGTCGGAAGTGTGCAATATATGTTCATTGTTGGAAATGGAAGAGCACAAAGGGTGCATCAGGTATACAATCAAACTCTCATTTGAAAATATAAAGACTTCAACACAATCTACCCTGAAAATTTATCGTACGATATTTAACATTCCACAACATTTTCCAGCATCTTCACTGTAAAGCAAAGATGAGATCTTTCCAATAGGGATATGCACAAGAATGGAATTGTTCAAAAAGACTTCAGAAACTTTCAAGAAAAGGTGTGTGAGCAGCCACATGGAATGCTTTAAATTAATGTCATGCAAAATGTGGAAGGATAGACAAAGGCACATGAACTGTTTGACATAGGCAAGAATGATTGTATTTCAAGGTATGTTTTGTGAGATGGTCATCAACAATAGGTGGATTTAGTTTTGGGAGGACAACTCCCACAAAAGGAATCTGCTGGGAGAGGATTCTTCCACAGCACTGTTTGAGGATTTTTGTTAGTGGAGGGAGGATGATGATTCAACTCGGCAAGTAGTGATTGCACTACTGCGTCATTGTGATTAGGAAGTCTTACTGCTGTTGTAAATGATTTGGAAGCATGGAGAAAGCATAAACCACTTGACAAAATGTCTCAAAGAAAAGGCATCCCATGCAATGCCACAGCTACAAGATATGCACAAAAATGGATTTGTTGAACAGGTTTAAGAAACTCCCAAGTGAATGCAATTGATAGTTGTAAGACCAAATTCCACATTCTCTCACACCATCCTCTGCCCGTGTTAAAATAGAAGATGCAAATTCCAATGTGGAAGCACATACAACCACGTGAACTATTTGAAATAATGTTTCGAAGAGAAGCCTTCACATGCATGTAGAAGAAGCCAACTCCCTGCTTACGTACCAAAGTGGGAGCTTTGGAACAGGTTGCATACATCCATCAATGATCAAAGCATTGCAGTAGCAAGTGCACTGATAGACATGCATGCAAAATGTGTAATCACAGACAGCACAGCTAAATTGTTTGATAGAATGCCTAAGAGAGAGATGTCATCTCAAAAAATGGAATGAAATGATTGGAGAATGAGTGCAAAAATAAAATTTGCAGGGATACTCTGAAAACTTATGAATTAATAAAGCACTTTGGAACGCATCCTAGTTTGTCAGCTTTCTTCAAGTACAGGTATGGTTGACCTTCATCCCCATGGTGGCCCTGTTGAGGACACCCTGAATCTTATTATTAAGATACCTTCTAGTCCTGTGACAGATGCACGGACATGCTTTCTTGGTGCTTATAGATCATATGTGAATATAGGTTCAAGAAAACATGCATACAAGACTCAGAAATATAGAGGACGCCGTGAACTGTTTGACATAATAATTCAAAAACAATGTCACCACGTGGAATGCAATGATCGCAGTACATGCACAGAATGTGTTTGTTGAAGATGCTTCAGAGACTGTCACGCAAATGCAATTGGCAGAAGTAAAACCAAATTCCAATATTTGCCACCATATTTTCCACCTATAATAAAACTAGCAATCGCACCTTGGTGTGCAATGGGTACGCCGTATTAATGTTGGAGGAACCAAAAATCACACCTCTTTCCATCTCACTCTTTACCCGTCTATATCAACCTTTTTCTATTTTTATATCTATTTTTAAATTTGAAATTAATAATATATTAATTATATATACATTAATCAAATAATTATATATCTTTCTTGTTTTTTACTATTATTTTTCAATAGCCATCTAGACAATCT
Organism: Chamaecyparis obtusa; assembly: GCA_027943335.1. Lineage (NCBI taxonomy): Eukaryota > Viridiplantae > Streptophyta > Pinopsida > Cupressales > Cupressaceae > Chamaecyparis > Chamaecyparis obtusa. The sequence goes on along the minus strand of BSBK01008107.1, from coordinate 556,793 downwards.
TAACCATAGTTAGAAGTGACACATTAGCTGACTTATTTATTCAAAAGGCCATTTTATTACAAAATCAACAACTCCTTTTAAAAATATAGATCATGAATCACGGTTCACTAGTTTGCATTCTTTTGTCTCTACATTTGAGATTGTGAATGCGATATATTCTATTATGATGCAAGACACAATTTTAGGGTCTTACCCAACCTTACAGGAGTCCTAGCACAACTTCTATCTTAATATAAAATATATTGTTCGTCTTGATAAATAAAATTAATATTAGAATATTTTTTTTTTAAATTACCTAAAAGTAATAACAAATTTAAAATGAAGGAAAAATAATTGTCTATTCACCTTCATTATAATAATAAATGGATATGTTAACTACTGAAGAGGAAATAATGTGTTTGAGAAGATACAATGAAAATTAATAGTGTATAGTTTATAATGTGTCTATGGAAGGGATATACTATGGTTTTGCTTCCAAAAAGATATTGGCTGGGTACTTATTTTGGGAATTTGGATGCACAGATGTCACATGCTCAAATCAAACAGGCGAGACTATATGACCACAACATGAATAAAACCTTCATACAACTAATCATAATATGAAACTATTATGTGTTCTAGGGTTTTTTTTGTAGTTAGCACTATATTGACTGTTTTACCTTTGTTACTCAATAGTGTAGTTATTCATGAATATTTCTCTTGATAATTTCATTTTGATAAGGGAGAGATGCAAATACCCAAGACAAAAAAACTAAAGAAAGATGTCATATTTTTGTCAAAATTATCTATTTTTATTTTTTATTTTATTTTTGTAATTGTAATTTTTCACTAAATTTTTTGGTTTAAATTTGATGTATTACAATCTAAATACAAAATTAATAATATTTTTTAAAAATTTATGTCTAAAATAAATTAAACTATCTCATATTAAAATATATTTAATGTTTATAATATTATTTAGTTAAATTTCATTTGATTTTAAATCACATTGAATAATTTATAATGTATTATATATATAATAAACATAACTTAACATAATTTTATATAATAAAAACTTAAAAACAAATACATTTTTAAATATATAAGTTTATTATCTTTTATTAAAAATATTTTTACTAATTACCTTATAGAAAAGTAAAATGAAATAGTTGTGATGAATTATAAGGAGTGCTTTTACTTTTAAATTTTGTTACCATCCTTATGGTGTGGCCCACATAATTGCTATAGAGATATGGATTATTTTTATTAAAAGGTTTATGGTTAGTCTATTTCTGTTTCCTTTTTACTCTATTAACTTATCTTCTTTGAAGTTTTCTTGGTCAAATAGGAGATACCTCCAACTCGAGCAAAGTCACCTAAGCTGGGACAAAGAAAAAGCTATTCAGGCGTAGAATCTGAAAGCAAACCAAGTCAAGCTAGCAGACAAAGTCGTTTTAGTCTAGATGAGAAAAAGAGCAGAGCAGTGGTAGCTTGCAAATTCAAATAGAAAGAACCTAAATAAGTTTGGGAATATTGTATCTAAAATTAATCAATTTGAATAGAAACATTGTATAATTGTCTTGTTATTTTTTTTATTTTTAAACTAAATGTAACCTTTTTTTAATTATAATTAATATTTTGTAAACAATAAATGTATTGTTGTTCATTCTTTATGACTTTAATCTATTGTACATATAATATTTTCCAATCAAAATAAGGTGATTTTATTTAAAAGCAATCAAAAATTACATTACGTTGCACCATTTAATCTATAACCACTTTTGGATACTGACAAATATTTTTATTTTTATTTTGACTAAATATAAAAAATAGTTCATAGTTTGAATTTGTAAGAATAATACATGTATTGTTTCCACAATCTTTGAATTCCCACATTATTTTTTAGTAATAAATTTTGTTTCACCTATTTGGTAGAGTATAATTTGAAATTGTGTATCATATTTGGAGAGGCATTTTCTTTTATGAGGGCCAATACTGTTAAACCTGCATGAAATTGAATCTTTTTATCAAAACATTTATTCTATTTGTCAACATTTTATTTGTAATGAAATATATGGAAAAGTCTAGTCTAGTCAACATTTTATTTGTAATGAAATATATGGAAAAGTCTAGTCTATTTTTGCATACATTTGTGTAGTAGATGAGGTCATTTGATGGACCATTTAAAAAATTTATTTGTTTGTAAAAAAAGGTTTCGATGAAGAAGTGATACTATAATTGAATCAAATATAAGGCCACTTAGAAGGATCCAAAATGATTGAAATAAAATCTCTAAATCAGGAAGTTAAACAAACTACATTACCAATAAGCTCATGTTTTTTTTGCAATATCAAGGGAGGGGGGGAGAGGAGGAGATGTAAAAAACATATAGATGATGAGTTAGAGTAATAAAGAAATAGAGATATGCAACGATGTAGAGAGAGAGGGAGGGGGAGACAAAGATAGAGATAGATAAAGAGATAAACAAGTAAAGATAAGTATACAAGAAAATAGAGGTAGAAATAGGGAGAGTTAAAGAGGAAGATAGAGGTAGAGATGGAGAAATATATGGGGAGATGGGGAGGGATTGAGGTAGGGAGATGTGGAGATATTAATAAAGAGATGATGAGAAATGGGGAAAGTGATGGGCATCAATATATTTAAGAGTCTCAAATCTATGTATCAAAAAGATTTTTATATTATTTAATTATTAATTCAAATGACACCTACAATGAAAACCATGAGTTTCAATTGAACATCCTTAACTGCACTTGCAACAACTTGGTTTAAAATCGAAGATGTCTTGAGGACGTTCTCTGCTCTGGTGGGGACAAATAAATAGGTATTTCATACCTTCTCTGGTGGCGAAGCAAGCAACAGGCTACAACCACCCTCAACATCTACTTGTAAACAAAGCGGGGTTAATAGTAGAGTCTTCAAATCCTCCATGCCATTGTCTTGAAGCCTGGTTAGAATAAATTAACAGTTTTGATTTTCCAACTTTAAAAATTCATGTATTTATAGTAGTTTTGAAATCTTTGATGTAATCACATGTCTTCTAGCATGATCGGGTTAAATCAAGAGCTTTTGGTTTTGTTTCCCAACTTAAATAAGTCATAAATAGAGTTCATTTGACAAATTATCCCTGTCCTGTTGCTGATCTGTATATGCAACGCTCTGATTTTTCTCCGACAGAGTGACAAGCAGTGTTTAGCCCTATAATCGATATGCAATGGCATCTCTTGTGCCCACCAAGAGCTTTACCTAAAGGACAGACTTTGTTACAGACACAGTACTCATGCCCCTTGCTCTTCTTCTTTGGTACTGCCTGTTCCGGGCTCTTTTGTAGAGTCAAGTGATTGATTTGAAGCTGTTGAAGAACACATTGAGGTTGAGTCCTCAGTTGAGAATAGTGAGATTGTACAAATTTTGAATGATAGAGAAAATATATCTCTGCAGGCATGTGAGTTCGCTGAAGAAGAAAATGGGGCCAAACCTTTAGATGGGAAAAATTTGATTGCAGAAAAGGATGTTCAAGCTGGCCTGTTTAAGGAATCATTTTCTCCAATCAATATTGTTCAAGATGCCAACAACAAAGCTGCCTATGGTACTGAAGGTTTGCAGGTTTCAGATGGCCTCAAACTAAATGTCAACAGAAGCGTATCCAATTTCCAATGTGACGGAAAAAATGAGCAAATACAAGAAAATGATATGGATATCAGAGGGATGAAGCTCAAATCCATTAGATGTTCTCAACCAGATTCAGCTGTAGAAAACAATGGGAAAACAGCTAGCGACCCAAGAAAGGAACAGCTCAAAGCTGTGACACCCTACTTCAAGAATTCAAAGAGAGAAAATGAAAAATTAGTCTCTTTATTAATAGATCACAGTAAGAATGAAAGTGTCCTTGTTCGGTAAAATTTTATTTTCTCACTTTAGATTTGTACACTATTGTTTGAAGTGGCATGAAAGAATTTAACGCTATATTCAATGCAAAGGAACTATAATCCTAACTGCCAAGTCTCCACTTTTTTTACTGTCATAGACACAGAGATATATGCCCTAGATCGACATGTGGATGGAGAAAATTTAAAAAAAGCAGACTGGCAGAGTGCGGTAACGATCACTCCAAGACTTGGATATTAGTACGTTGTCTTCGGTTGGAGACTGTGATCCACCTCAACACCGTCAGTGACTCCAATTACATACAGCCAGAAAATCTAGAATGCATGTTGTGAGGTGTACATTAAGGAAGGTCTCGGTAGGCATGTTTGAGCCAGAGTTCGCCACATGCAGAGCCTTCCACTCAAAAACTTTAATCTTTTAACCTCTTTAGATCTGCTATTATTTTCCTTTGAATTTTGATTAGTGTACAAATACAAACTGATCTAAAAGTGAGACAGAGCAGCACTCTAAGCTGAGAAGTACGGAGCCAAGGAGGAGTTAACAGAGGTTTTCATAACAAAGAAAAGAGGTTTAAAAGCTTCAATGTTTATTAATCTTCCAGAGTTTCTAGGCTTATGATTAAAATAATTGTTATCGTCAAATCCTCTGTTCTGCTCACTGGGTTTTTGTAATTATAAAGCTCAAATTTCTTCTGTTTAGTTCCAAAAAAGTATTTGGTTTGTGTGCAATTTATATTTTCACATTGTCTATAACTCTGATTTGTAGGTGGAACTGAGGTGAGATGAGGTGAGGTGAGGTTATTCCCAAAGCAGATAGATTGTGACAGCATCTAAGGAAATAAGTTTAGTCCAAGGGTATCTTGTGATATAAATCTTTCTGCCTGACTTGTCTTTACACCACCGACCACTGGCACTAACTCTCCTCTTCCCTACATCTCTTGGAGCTGTTGGCTCACAGATTCAATTTTTTGTAGTAGTCCAATTATTGTGTTCACTGTCATGATAGGTAGGCCTCTTTCTTTTTTCCAAACCCAAGTAATCAGTCTCTATTTGTTTTGTACCCTGCCCTTCACTTCGCATTATGGCACTGATAGGCAAAAAATGTTGCAACTGTTGGCGCAATATCCAATTTCTGTTTTTCGCTTTATCGTGACTTAAAAACTTGAAGGAGATTAAGCGCACTAGAATTGGTAGAAGAAAATGCCTTGGCGAATGGTGTGAGGGGAGAAAGCAGGGCAGCTTTCACTCCTAGGCCAGAGAATGATTGAATGACTTGTGAAATATAGGTTTAGCTACTTCCATCAGATTTATAAAGAGCACAAATAATAGTCTCTGTCAAAATCTCATTCCATGTAATACCTACCTACACACAGATACAACACAGTACAAGTAAAACCTGGCTTATGAACCAAAAAAATCATTTTGTTGAAGAATCGCATTCTGTTCTTTTGGGTTAAGAAGGTGATGATCAGAGTAAGAAGTAGGGATGGATTGGAGAGAGTAAATGTAGACAATCCAAACAGCCCTCTTTCTGTATTGGGTATTGGCCACGGTCAGATGATATACCTTGCTTATGAGGGACAGCGATCTGTTGCTGGCCCCAGATAAAAATTAGTCCTGCTGGGAGCTTCGATAAAAAGATGACCATGAATGATCTGATTGTGAAACACATGAGAATTGAGCGACAAGAAAAGGCCCATTGCCATGCCATATCATTTGACAGAGATGCAGCCAATGTATTTCAACAGTATGTAAATGAGACTTTGGCTTTTGCTGTTAAAAGAGGGGGCTTTATGTATGGGAGTGTTAATGAAGAAGGTGGGGTTAATGTTGATTTTATCTACGAGCCCCCTCAGCAGGGGACTGAGGACAATTTGTTTCTGTTGAGGGATCCTGGGGAGGAAAAACAAGTTGAGGCTATTGCTATTGGATTAGGTTTGAGGAGGGTGGGGTTTATTTTTACTCCGACTATCAGTCAGGGTAAGAAGGATTATACTCTTTCCAATTCAGAGATTCGACAGGTTGTGGAATTGCATGCTGAGAGTGGGTGATAGCGCTGGTGAAATTAGAGGTGAATGAGGAAGGCGGTGTTGATGTCCACTTTGAGGCATTCCAGTTGAGTGATTAGTGTGTTAAACTTTTTAAGGATGGAAGGTGTGCAGAGAATTGTCACGATTTGGATCCTAAGATTACACAAATGACGAAGGATGTGGTGATTTTGGGGAAGGACACCAGGGATGTTGACAATGATTTCTTTCTAGTGCTGATGAAGATCCTCGATCATCAGGTACGCCTCAATTTCATTCTCGCCCAATACAAATCCCAAATGCCGATTTGCTCAATACTCTCTCTCTTCGTCCTAGAGCCCATCAGATTTACAGCCAAGTAAGTCTTCTGCACTCTTTTCTTCCGTTGTGTTGTGCTGCTTTGCTACTGTTGCTTTGGCTCCGACGATTCCGCAGTCGAGCTCTCACTTCTGAAACCCTCGTGGCTTCGGAAGGTCGCAAGGTCGAATTCGGGGCCGGAAGCAAGGATTTAGATTCTCCGAAATGGTAGCGTACGGGCTAGAATAGTGTCAGACGCACGAGCGAATGGTCTGAAACCGTCGTGGAGGATTATGCCGGGGGTTGCTGCAGGGGGCATAAATGGAAGAATTTTGGTGGGAGGTGTAAGGCAGACAGAAAATCCGGAAAATCCACCTGTAAAGTGGCATGAAAAAATGAACGAACGCTTCAGATGACTTCAATGGTAGTCATTCTGCCTGCAGGATTTACAACTGTTGGATGAATTTTTTTGCTTGAACCCTTTCATAGGGAAACGCCTACGGCATAATGACAGTTTTTGAATGTGGCATGGGCATCCGTTAAAATGCAACTGCCCACATCAACATGTATGTAATATATGAATGCATAGATAAGGCAAGAGAACTGTTTTTACAGCTGGTCTCGAAGAGATGTCTCTTCACAACATGATTATGCCATATAAACAAAATGCTTTAGAAACTTCAAAGCACATGAAATTGGCAGGATGATAGTCTTCTCTCATAGTACCAGTGGACTGTAGGACATGAAATGGATTTGTTTTGAAGGCCTTAAAAATTATCAAGCAAAATGTGGAATCATACACAGCGCACCCAAATTGTTTAACAGAAAGCCTCGATATTAACTAATAGTGATAACCAAAGTCCAAAGTGTCGCATTGACTGACTTGTGATCTCACATAAAATATTAAACTTGTAAAACCTAGCCAAGCTACTAACAAAGCTAGCTAATGCGCTTCCAAGGTTTGGATCCTAAAGTTTCAAAAAGAATACATGTTTAAAAACTACCTTTAAGGATTATTGGATTTATCATTTTAAATTGGTGGTTAAGCAAGTTTCTTAGTTGTCAAAACATTTAAATGTCAATATGCTCACATATTTCAAATATTGCATTGGATGTAGGATCTTGTGAACCCTAAGAATGACTTAATCCTCTAAGAAAATCATTGAATTTGATCATGAAGCACAAAGTCCATTCGCAAGTGAAAATCATTCTACTTTCAATTTGACCAAGTGTAGAACTGAAGTTTGCTATCATACAAAAGTCTACTTTCTAGACAACAAACAAAATCTCAATAGTAATGTGTTAGTTTCTTGTTCACCATCATCATCCTTTCAATCAACATCAATGCGTACATTAGTCTCTTCTTCAAGAGGTTTGACAAAAACAGAAATACTACGTACTTCAAACAGTATATTTTTTTTTTATCCATAAAAGGCCAAGGCCAGAGATTATATTAATATATATAAAATAAAATATACATAAGGTCCAGTATTTGAATAATTCAGGGTCACAATGTTGGTCCCCATCCCCATAGTAATATCTCAGCTTGAGGCATAAACACCTCCTGAAGATGTGTCTCATGCAGTGATTTTGTGGTCTTTTGACTGGAAATCTTATCCCTTCATAACTCCTTGTTACTCCTAACTCCTCATCGCACCAAGTACCTTCTCCTTTTATATGTCTTCTTATCGCTCCATACAACTCTTATTACTCCAGCACCTTAACACTACAAATCTCCTTATGTCTCCCCTCCTTAACTCTACAAAAAATTCTTGAGCCTCCCTTCCTTCATTCATCAGCAACCTTATTGCTCCATCATAACCCCTTATCTCTCCCACACTCCTTATCACTCCATACAGCCCTTATCACTCCATCAACTTCTTATTTCTCCAAACAGCTCCCCTTACCTATCCTCCTTTTTCTGCCCACTCCTTAAAGCCCTTTCTCTCCAACACCTTATTGCTCCAAGTCTCCTTGTATTTATTAAAATCTCCTTATGCCTCCTTTTCTGATTACTCCAAAATCTTCTTATGCCTCCTCTCCTCCATTCTCCGTTTATCTTTTCATTCCACCATCACCTCCCATTCCCTCACATTTCTCCACCCTTATCTCTCCTACTCGAAATGGCATTCAGTCCCAAATCCAAGCAGTCACAACAAAGAGTAGTTCAAAACAAACCAAAGTTCTCCAACTTCCATATCCGAAATCCACCTCCATACGAAAGGTTGTCATCTCAAAAGACAAAGAAGAGAGAAAAACAAAGGAAGAATGAACCACAATCGTATTGTAACCACAAAGATACCCCACCTCAATAGAAGCAAGTTCCACCTCAATAGGAGCCATTCAGGAATGAATCCATCCAAACAGCAACAGCCCACTGAAGAAAAGTCAAATGAAGCTCCTAAGCCCCAACCTGCCACCCACCGCCCCCGCCCCCCCCCCATCAACTTCTTATTTCTCCAAACAGCTCCCCTTACCTATCCTCCTTTTTCTGCCCACTCCTTAAAGCCCTTTCTCTCCAACACCTTATTGCTCCAAGTCTCCTTGTATTTTATAAAATCTCCTTATGCCTCCTTTTCTGATTACTCCAAAATCTTCTTATGCCTCCTCTCCTCCATTCTCCATTTATCTTTTCATTCCACCATCACCTCCCATTCCCTCACATTTCTCCACCCTTATCTCTCCTACTCGAAATGGCATTCAGTACCAAATCCAAGCAGTCACAACAAAGAGTAGTTCAAAACAAACCAAAGTTCTCCAACTTCCATATCCGAAATCCACCTCCATAAGAAAGGTTGTCATCTCAAAAGACAAAGAAGAGAGAAAAACAAAGGAAGAATGAACCACAATCGTATTGTAACCACAAAGATACCCCACCTCAATAGAAGCAAGTTCCACCTCAATAGGAGCCATTCAGGAATGAATCCATCCAAACAGCAACAGCCCACTGAAGAAAAGTCAAATGAAGCTCCTAGGCCCCAACCTGCCACCCCCCCCCCCATCACCACCTCTTCCTCCCCTCCAACCATCATTCCTACTTCCACGACCTCTACCCTCCACCAAACCACCAACCCTGTCTTCGCCACATCCAACACCGCTTCAAAGCCACTCAAAACTTCACCTCCATAGAAGTTCCGTCCACCTCAATAGGAAAAGTAGCTATGAAAGGAAAGACCAGGACGGAAGGGGCCCTTCAACGCCCGCTGCCTCCACCCCAATCACCACCTCTACCTCCCCTTCAACCAACATCCCTTCTACCACCGCCTCTGCTTCCAACCAAAGCATCATTCCTACCTCCACTTCCTCCAACACTATTTCCATCCCAACCACCATATGGACTCTCCCCACCACCTCCATCTCCACAACCTTTGCCTCCCTCTCAGTCACCTTCTCTACTTCCACCACCTCTAGTTTTGCTTCCATTCCAACTATCATCCAGACTTTCCCCACCATCTCTAGCACCACAACCCCCATCCATACCTTCATTACCTCCAACACCCCAATAACCACCCCTGCTTCCACATCTTCCACCCCAATTTCCATCCCTACTTTCACCACCTCTGCTTCTACCCCAACTACCAAACACCAACAACTGCACCAAGCATACTCATATTCTTCCACCAAAACTGACTCCCAGAAGGTAAACTCCAGAAGGTCTGCAACAACCAAACCAATAGGAGCTAAACGGAGAAGAAGCCAACCATAAACACCAGCAAGAGTCTGCTCAAAAGATATAACAGGAAAGACATTGGAGCAGAGCCAAAGAAACCACACAATAGGGCAGAAATCCCAAACCCCAAGACTGAGCATGAAAGCACCACAACTCTCAAAAGACAGACAGAGGGATGAGAGCAGCAAGAAAAAGACCTTACCCAGAACAGAGTAAGGCCAAACCCAGCCAATCAAACTCCCTCTAAAGAGAAGAAATTGCCCAGTATCCAAATGAAGAGCCAGAATAAACCCAAAGTGAAGTGGCCACTGTCTCACTCTCCAAACCACCCGCACACCTTCAGCAGAGAGTGGCTCCCAAACCCCAGCTTGAACAGAACGCTACACCGAAGGCCAGAAGTGGAGCATAAACCTCACCAGCAAGGCCTCCACAAGTACTCGCAGCAAAAGCCACCAAACTCCAACATAGAAGAATAAGGAAAAAGACCCACCCCAAGCAAAAAACAAATGCCAACAAGGGCAAAACATCCTTCTGAAAACGCCACCATCCACACATCGACCCAAACAAAAGAGGCTCTCCAAAAACATTTCGCAGACCACAGATAGGAGGGAGGACTACCCTCAACCATGTCAAGAATCTGCACACAACACAACTACCACATAAACAGCCTCGCGAACAAGAGGACAGGGGCCCAAAAACAAGGGAAAACCCCAAGCCCACAACACTCCAGCAACAAAACACACCCGAGCCCACAACACTCCAACAGCACAACACACCTCCAACAGCAAAACTCACCAGGACCGCAAGGCAAATATAATCTTCTCCAACAGCGAGAAATACCTCCCCTTCATTGCCGCCACACACAAGAGAGCACATACAAGGAAGCCCCTGAGACACAATGGTGCTCTTCACCTTAGCCAAACACACCGCAACATCCCCAGGAAAAAACTCCTCCAAACACAAACAAACAAAGCCCCTATCTGTCGCAAAATCAGACCCACAAAAAGCCTGATCAAAATCTCCATCTCCCAGAAATTCAAACATATAGTCCACATCCGAAACAAACCAGAGACGCCCACAGCTTCCGCAGACAACCAGCGAACAGGTACAGCTAGCAAAACACCCAACTGATCCAGCACTACCACAGTCAGATCCGCAGAGAACAGCTTCCAAAAGGCTCTATTCGCAACAGGAAAACCCCACATAAAACACCCAATTGGCAGCAAAGAATCAAAGCAAAGGTGATTCCAAAACCCCCACTGTGCCCAGAAGGCAAGCCTCGCCGAACCATGGAAGACACCAGCAAGGCCAAACATGGCCCAGGGCAAACCAAGATGCCTGGCCACTCCTGCAACACGACCCCCACAGCCAACACAGTAACACAGACCCATAGAGACATCTCTGCACAAAAAAATCAATGGCCCCTGACGAAAAGGCAACTCCCAGCAACCAAAATCCAAGCTCTCCATCTTCCACATCTTCTTCGTCACCCTCACCCTCAGCCTCTGATATGCCAGAAGCTCCTCTGCTTCTCCCACTGCTCCCACTTCCCCCGCTCATTTCAAAATCCCCAGATTTACATACAAATTAATTAATATTAAATTCTTCCTTTACTTCAAACTAATTAATCTGTATATCTGTATCACTCCTGCCAAATGAGTATGGACATAGGTAAACCCCACTCACACCCCAATCATACACACGCATATAGATCAGCTCCACCCTCACCTCATCCACATCCATGCCTTAGATCAATTGAATTCCACTCACACCTCATCCATACACATGCAATTCACGAGAAAATGCACCATGTGAAATTTAAGTCTTAAAACTCACAAGTTGGTAAAACAAAGCAGGCCCAATTTTGACCCAAACTCGTCAACTCCACAATAATTAGGCAAAAGCTCAAGCAAAACTATGGCAAATTAAAAAAATACTCAAAATTATTACCTCAACATTGAGCAAGTTTTCAGCATGGACTCACCACAAGTTCATACATGCAACATGCAAAAACCCACCCACAAATGGACAACTTGGCTACAGTTACATCTCATGTGTTTTAAAGTGTGAAATTAGTAATAGGATACTGCCTCTGTATGTATACATTCATTAAATGCTTGAAAGCATTTGGGAATAGTGTAGTACCTTGCTGATCCATATAAGATGAGACAAGTCATCTATGCACCTTAGGTCAATTTTGTTGATGTTTTGTAGCTTCAGTCGGATAAACACTATGAGTCAATACTAGTGAAGATATGTATATATATATTTAGTATATATGAGATGTATATATATACTTAAATATATATATATATATATATTATTATTATGTAAATATTAGAGAAATTAATATAATACTCAAGAGATATTTTATATATATAATCATAGTTGTCATTATATTAATTACATAATAATGAATACACATGTCCCATGAAGGGACATGTCTCTTCTTGGCTCATTCTCAATATAAATGCAAGAGATTGTTGCATTTGGAAAACACATACTATACAGGCAGTGCTATTACATTTGCAACGAACCTAAAAACCTTAACACGGTATCAGAGCCAAGATGCAAATGTAAGAGAGTAGTGTGTTGATGGTGAATGTGTGACTGTATCGGAAAATACAGTCTCAGTACGTTGATCATATCTCACAAATAAACCGTTGGATTTTGCTGCATTTTGGATATGTTAGTGATAAACAAATTTCAAAAAATCTCACTGGAGCAATTAGCGGGAAAGTGTCAAGTTCAAAAGTTATGACTGACTGTGTACGGGTCTATGTGAAATCTGGTATGTGAAGTTGTGTTGCAGATTTTTGTCCACACCAAGTGCAAAGAATAAGGTCAAGCGAATTGTAGCACATTTGTTAAGAAGCAAACATCAACGATTATATATTAGCAACTATGTCATTCCTGAACACGGCGATTCATTAAAGACATAATTTACGCACTAATATTTTGAATAAAGTGACTTGATTAAAGAAAAAAAAAAGCGTTGTTTAGTAAAAGGTTGAGGACATTGAATTTGCAAAGTATACACAGCGATTTCCATAATGATTAGTTAGACCTTGTAGCAGCTTTCATTAAAGAGACATTAATTTGTTATGATCGTGGTCAAGCATTAACAAAGAAGCACGTATTCAAAGAAGGGTGTCTCTTTCTAGAAAGAAAGCATTAATTATAGTGTCACCTCTCTTGAAGCAATCAAGTCATTTCACAAGAAGACATAAGCATTGTTCAATGATATAAGAGTGGGAATTTTACATTGTGGGCGGAATAATAACCAATGTTACATTCCCACTTGAACCATCCTTAGTAGGGAGATGATTCAAAGGGGAGATGTCTTTCAAATAATTTGAGAAGGTGTTTTCTGATTTGATGTATATGGACCTTTATTGAAGCAACTTGTATCAAGGATGTTGATGCACAGATAAGTATTTATTATTCTTGAGTATTACTTTATCTACTCATTGTATCTACTCATTGTAATCTCTCTCTTATTTGTATTTTTGTACATACTATAAGAGCTATTTGCCTTGATCTTTTCCGGGGATGCTCTTGCAGGAAAAGGAAGATAGATATCAGATTCAGAAGGAGTCTATCTCTTCCGAGGTAACTTTGGACGAGGTGCTCAGAAGATTGATATCAGACTCAAAGAGAGTCTAATAGTTCATCTTATGCAATCTTGGATGAAAAGATCAACAGATTGATATCTGCTCAATGAGGTCTTCTCTGTGAGAGAAGTTTGACGTGAAATTCCTTGTTTCCACCCTCTGCGCTGAGGCATGATGGATGTCATGTGTGTGACTCCATGTTTTTTTTAATGGGCCTATCTCTTGTGTACATCATGAGGAAGTGACGACTTCCAAATAATTACCACTTGTATTTGCAAAAGTTATTGAAAGGTGACAATCTTCTATTACGATGGACATCCTATGATGTCTAAGTAGATCATGATAGACGATAACTTGCATGGTCCATTAAGTTCCTTTAAAAAAACCATGGCCTTCTATTGTGATAGACATCTTATGATGGCTGAAACAGATCATGATAGATGATATCTTGCATGGTGGATTAAGTTCCTTAAACAGACCATGGCCTTCTATTGTGATAGACATCTTATGATGGCTGAAACAAATCATGATAGATGATGAATGTCCCTATGGTAAGTATTATTGAGGATACATGTGCATTTTACCGATGGACATTTTTGTGTACTTGGTGAGTATCATGCGACTTGATATTCTGTGGCCAATGCTCCAAATATCACGAGATGATATCTTTATAAATTTTTGAGTACTTGGTGAATATCATGCAACTTGATATTCTGTGGCCAATGCTCTCAATATCATGAGATGATATTCTTATGAATCTATGAGTTATGGTGAATATCATACGACTTGATATTCTTCATCAGACCATATCTCTGATATCGCGGTAAATGATATCTTTTGATCCTAATCATGTGTTTAATCTTCCCTAGCTAAGAGGGAGTGTTTATGTTTTGTAGCTTCAGTTGGATAAACACTATGAGTCAATACTAGTGAAGATATGTATATATATATTTAGTATATATGAGATGTATATATATACTTATATATATATATATATATATATATATATATATATATTATTATTATTATTATTATTATGTAAATATTAGAGAAATTAATATAATACTCAAGAGATATTATATATTATATATATATATATATATATATATAATCATAATTGTCATTATATTAATTACATAATAATGAATAGACATGTCCCATGAAGGGACATGTCTCTTCTTGGCTCATTCTCAATATAAATGCAAGAGATTGTTGCATTTGGAAAGCACATACTATACAGGCGGTGCTATTACATTTGCAACGAACCTAAAAACCTTAACAAATTTATTTGCACTTGCAAGCCTTCTAAAAGTTATAGGTGCTTTCATTGAATTTTTATTAGAATGTCTGATATATAGATGTTAACAAGATCCTCCTCAACATATAAAGATGGGTTAACCCCAGCCGCACCCTTTTATAAACTCACATATCAACAGGTGTCAAAAAACATGATACAGCATCAATTATATAACGAACTATTTGTTAGATGGTTAAAGTCATTTGCACACCTTTGAGCTAATATTTGAATAGCATAAACCCTGCAGTCCCAGAAGAAATTGCAAGCTTAGTAGAACTTATATGGCATTTGGTCAGCCCCTCAAAATTATTACAAGCATTTAAATGGGTTCATTAATATATGCTCATCAAAACAATTAGTATCTAGTATAATTATAAATGTTTCCAGACATTAATAACTGCACAAAATAAATTTCCATGCGATAAAGCACATTTAATGGTTGCAACTTCAGCTTGTTTTGGCTATAAACTGGCAAATAACTTATTAGTGATGCACACTAAAATGACGGTAAAAAAATTTTAAAATGTAGGAGCCCAGACACTGAATCCTAAATATTGTTAGTAATTGATGAGCTAAGAATTTGGAAAACCATATCAAAGCCTATTGTGAAGATCTCAGTTTAACAAGACTGAGCACTTTCATGTCTGACAAATATATGGTTCAAATAACACCATATGTTTCTCTGATATCCTACCAATACAAATGGAATCAAGTTGAGAGTTAAATTACACATGACAACCATTGCGGTTGGGGTTGCTAGACTCAATTATGATGCCTCCAAAAGTCTAACTTTGACCTAAGAAGCACTTGAAGCTTAGCTCAAAAAAGAGGTGAAATAGATCAAAGACAAACTTTACTGACAGATGTGTCTCACAAAGTGGTTAATCATCAATTGGTAGCATTCTGAGACTGCCAATACCAAATAGAATGAGCATAAATACCAAATATTTGCATTGTGGTATGCTCGCTGCTTAGGGAACATACAACTTTCCATTAGCATGAAATCTTTTGCACAGTTTCTCGAGAGCTGCAGGTGAGTGTTGCATTGCATTTAGCTTCATGTCCCTTGACATGGCCTGCAAAATTATAAAATCATAACAAAATGAAGTTTATCGGGGGAAGGAAACAATATAGTAAACCAAAACATTAAAAACCAAAAGCATTCCACATCTAGGACATCTTGTTATCAAGCACTATACCTTGTAGTCATTCACATACTTTGAGATCAACCTGCTAACATATACACGTTGCATGGTTGTGAGTGTTTGTAAAGGTGCAATTTTCCCATCCCTTCGTCTCTTTCCAAGTGCAGATTTTAAATCTGGAGAAAATAAAATATTTATCAAAGCCAAAACACCATACAGCTTGAGGAAGCAACAAACTAACAAATTGTAAGCATTGTGTTTCATTCAAAAGTTTTCCACAGCATTATAAAACAACTGAATAAAAGCTGAAGCAGGACAAGAACAGAAATAACAGGCTACTGATACAAGTAAAACCATTTTTCTCATAGAAATTTCCATTTTTGTCATAGAAATTCCAGATCATCTCCACAGCATAATAAAACAACTGAATAAAAGCAGAAGCAGGACTAGAACAGAAATAACAGGCTACTAATACAAGAAAAACCATTTTTGCCATAGAAATTTCCATTTTTGTCATGGAAACTTCCATGTTTGTCATAGAAATTTCAGATAAAATACAGAAAAATCTCATCCTACTCAACCAAGAAACATATTTTTAAATATTTCTAAATCACAAACTAAAACGTGGTCGGGCTAAAGATGAATCCAATGGATGAGAGGAGTAAGATAGTGGTTTGGAATTAAAGTTGGAGCAAAGATAAGTTAATTCCTAAGGGATGGCAGAATTCGGAATTCCGCCATCCCAAAGGATAAAATCCTCTCACCATTAGAACTTCCGTCTTAAGGAAGTTGGCTGAGAATTCAATCAAATCACTTCTATTGGTGTGACAAGGAGAAAGGGACTTGAAGAAGCACACAAAATCTGTTTTGGAGCTGGAAATAATGAACACATTGACTTGAAAAAAGGATGAGGCATGAGTGAATCCTTGGAAGTGGCAGAATTTTGCCACCACAGGGAACTCCAAAATCCTCTAATGCCTTCAAATTCTGCCTTAGAGGAAGGAAGCCCAAGGCCTATCTTTGGTTCTAAAAATTCGCATGAAATGAAGGGAGAAAGCAATGAGCCTAAGAGTTTTAAGGTTGAGACTGGAATTTGGATGAAAGAACAAAAAATCCTTAAGTTCTCCCCATTTCTACCTTGGATGATAATGCTGAGGCTCCTTGTCAAAACATTGCCATGAGATAATTGGTGTTGGAGAAGCAGATACTATGAGAGTCTTGTTGTGGTGAAAATATGAGAAACGATGAAGGTTTGATGGCTGGAATCGAAGCATGTAAATGAAGTGATTCCTCAGGGATGGTGGAATTCTGCCATCTCCAAGGATAAAATCCTCTCCACATCATAAATCCTAACTCACCATGAGGATGATCAAACACTCACTTAGCCTTCCAAGTCAAGTCCCAGCTGAATTCAAGTGAAAAATGGTGCAAATCTGAGATGTGAGATCATGAAAGGGGAATGATAGGCATTTGGGAAACAAAGTTAAAAGTTTGATTAGAAAAGTTTCCTCAGGGATGGTGGAATTCCGCCATCCCCAAGGATAAAATCCTCGTGCATATGAAACCTCCGCCCCCCCCTTATAAGAGGCTCGGTCAAGGATATTATGGGCTGTGATTTTATTAAAGGAAATAAAAGATTTTATAAATCTTTCAAAACCTTAACAAGTCGGCCTAAGGGCTGAGGAAAAACAAATTAATTAAAATGTTTTTTCATTGGCCAATTGAAACTAGGTCGACCTACTTAAGAGGCTGTGCCCCTTCACGTTTGGATCGCCTATATAAGAGAGGACAATTCAAATCATTTTCACACAAAAACAAAACAATTTCCCCTGTGAAAAATAGCAGTGAACTGCATCCTAATAGGTAGCGATTTTCCTTATATTTTGAAGTTGCAAGATCTCCATAATTGGCAGTGAATTTGTCTTCATAGGGCAGCAAACTGTTTCATAAGGTGCTGGAGTGATATAAAGGGGCAGCAGCTTGTTTCAAATTAGTGAGGAAAGGTAGATCATCATAATTTTTGAAATTCTGGGCAGATTCATCCTAAAATCAGAGGTTGGGGGCAGGTAGGAAATCAAAAATCTGAAGGTGTCATGATGCAAAAAAAAAAAAAAAACCATTTGTATTTCCAGATTTTTTATTTATTCTCGTTCTGCCTCAAGTTCATGATGCTAAATTAGAATTATTTGTGCTGGAGTTTCCATCTTCTCAAGCTAAGATGTTCAACATTTAAACCCTAGAGAATCAAATTGGACTAAATTGAAATAGATAAAATTCCTACCTAAATCTAATAAACTGAAGTCTGATTGCAGTCTTAAATTTTCAGTTTTCTTTGAAAACAATTAGATATCAGAGGGAAACTACACGTTCAGGCAATAGGATTTTCATTAAGGCATTAAAGAGAAGCATCTTGAAACTTTGATAAAGGCTTAGCTTACTGATTGCAAGTCCAAATCTAAAAGCTTGAAGTGCTAGTATAAATTAAAGCTCCAAGTCTAACTAAGGAATTGTAATGGCAGGGAGGAGCATGTTGGGAGCTAAGGCTGGGAGCTCAAAGAAGGATAGGCAAGCTCAAGTGAGGGAGGACACTTCAGAAATGATACCAAAATCCAGTTTCACCACAAAGAACAAGAAAATTGGAGATACCAATCTTGGACCAGCCAACATGATTCAAGTAAAGGAGAGAATGTCTAGAGGTGCTACTTCTAGGATGGCTAAGAAGATGACGAAGAATGGGGTAGTTCAAGCGGCTGCTTTCCCTCCTATGCAGTGCACCGAATTGGTCCTTGAATGTGCAAAGCATTACAATCCTCAAAAGAAGACAATTGAGTATGGGAAAGAAAAGACGATCATAACTGTGTTATCAGAAAAAGGCTATCAAGAATGCCTTTAACATACCTCTTCATAAGGAGGGAACCTTTATCACAGAGGAGCAGGCCTTGAAACACTATAATGATCAAGTGGATGCATGTGCAAAGAGGATGAATGATGAATGGATGGTTGAGCCATGGAGTCACTATTCCAAAATCTTGAAGTTGACCAAGCTGACTATATCAGATTTCAAGGAAGATATCGGTGATCTCATTGTGATGCTAAACAGGTTGATGGGAGAACCACAAGGTGGCACTTTCAAGCCTTGGATGTTTTACTTTATAGACAAGATCTCAATAGAAGAGGTAATGTTTAAATGGGCAAAGATTATCAGTGATAGCACCTTGACCACCAGCTAAGGATGAGGAAGAACACCAAGACATCTTACATGACATCCTATCTAGTCTACATGCTGGCCATGGTGTTTAAATTTCTAGGATTGACAAGTTTGGGAAGGTGTGGAGTTGCTCCAGGAGAATTCTTAGTGCATGAATGCTATCCACAACTACACCTTCACAATCACAAGAACTTCAAGATTTTCAATGATGCATTTGCCATGAAGATTGTGAGACAGTTGCAAGAGGCTCCACACGTGAGACTTTCCGAGGAGACTAAGAAAATGATTGAAGATCATGGATCATGGATCATGGATCATGGATCATCCAATATCCCAAGTTCACATACATTTGAATACTTGGAAGTATTGTTTGTCCAAGGAAGCTCCCTAGATATCCTACAAACAAGATGGTGATCATGGAGGTGGCAAGGCAACTGCTTGCCTATGACAAAATTCAAAAGAACAAGCACAAGCAAGTAGTTTCATTCAACTTCAATCTTGGAAGTGAAACTTGTCCGTTACAAGCAGCAACTGATGCAGTAGATGAGGAATTTGAGTGCTATGGGCTAGGATTTTATGAGTCAAGAGAAAAATTCGATCCTGAGAGGAAGATTAAGAGCATATAGGAACAGATATCTTCACATCCCGCATATAGAAGACTATTGGGCTGATGCAAAGGATGATTTGGAGGTCAAAAAGAGGATGTTCTCAAGGCTGACAGTCAATATGATTAGAAAGTACAAATGGAAGGGAATCCAGATTCCTGACCAATTAGAGGAAGATGATGACATCACTAGAGGAAACTTCAACACCACTACAAATCTTGAGTTGGAGACAATTAATTGGAAGGATGATAAGTAGGTTAGCCTTGATGCTTTGATGCTTCTAGTTTCCATCTTTACTCAACAATGGTTGGATGGGAAGATGGTAAATTTAGTAAGAAGAAGAGTACACTTGACATATGATAAGATGAAAAAGTAGAAGAAATTGAAGAAAAGGAATCATCTGAGCAGCCTCAAGCATCCAGTGAACAGCAGGGTGAAGTTAGCAAGTAAAGGAAAAGTGTTGCAAAGGCTCCACCAAGTAAGAATTCAAAAGAAAAGGGAATAAGGATTGAAGAGCCACAAGCTAAGAGACAGAAACAAACTGCTCCTCTATCCAAAGAAAGTGTCACTTCGAAGCAAGGAAAGATTATGCCATCCAAAGGAAAAGTGGTGCATCAGGAGATTGCTTCTTAATCAGAGGACAGCATTAGTCAGAGTTCTTCAGGATATTCTCCATTGAATGCCACCGAGTTAGAAGGAATGTTTTCCCCACAGAATGGAAATGAGGATGAGATGGTGGGCGTTGAAGATTCTCCTAAGGACAGACAAATCCCACCTTCTAACGAGGGCCCAAGTGAAGACATTGCAATCATACCAGTTGAAAGCCAAAGAAGAGAAGAACCCAATTTGGAGTTAGGAGAATGCACAGCCCATGATTGGTTGTGGGATATGATACACGTAAAGGAAAATGTTGAGCCTGAACCAATTGAGAACATTGAAGACATTGTGCACCAAGTTGAAGAAGAGAAAGAGAGTCAGTCAGCAGGGAGGGTAGCCAAGGTGATAAGAGATGATTCAAGGACTTGCAAAGTCCAGATTACCATTCCTAAGGTGAACAAGACAAGAGATAGAATTCACCCTCAAGAATATGAGATAATTGAACATGACATGGGAACTACTACAAAGAAGATAGAATTCAAGAAGGCTCAAAGTGCTCTTCAGGCCATGCAGGATAGAGTGAATAAGGAAGTTGCAAAGAAGAAGAAATGTAAAGAAGAAGTCAAGAGGTACAAAGAATATGTCAAACGTGCCTTCAATCCAATCCAACGGAGAGATCCCACATTTGTACCACCTCTCACCCTTGAGAGGGAAGCCATTGATAGTGCAGAAAGTATATGGATATCACTTCAAGAAACTCAAGCTTGGATGGAGGCGGTGCAAGAAGGAATTGCCTTTCTTCCAGGATTCGTGGGGCAATTTCAAACACTCACAGCACTTAGAGCAAGATTTCACGCTTTTGGCAGGCTTTGGGAGGATTTTTAGCCCATCAAGAACAAAACCATACCTAGATTGCAAGCTATGACAGAGGTTCCAGAGCAGCTATTGGAGAGAAGTAAAGTGATCAAGACATGAGAGATGAAGGATGTAACAGCGTGGTACTTTGCCTTGATCCATTGGAAGGATACCTTGGAAAGAATAAGAAACGATAGTGCTCATCTTGGTGTTTCCATTCTTAATATGATTGGAGAAGCTATAGGGGCTACGCAAGTTGCCTTCCACTTTCGTAGCATAAAGAGAAGAACAAGAACTTAGAGATTTTGAAGGAAAAATCAATTGCTACAACTAAAATTGAAATGGATTTGGCAGATTGGAGAATACAATATACACCCATGCCTCCAATGAGTGAGCTCAACCATAGTTGGAAAACTTGCCAAAGCCAAAATCTCAACAAGGGCTGAAAAAAAAAATCAGGAAAAACTCGGCCAATTTTCGACAAAAACTCAGGAACTTAAAAAATTGCTTAAATTTAATTAGAAATGCATTTTATTTGCAAAAATCAATGAGAAGATGCATCCAATGAGTCAATAAATGAGAACACAAAAGAAACAAGCTTAGTCTAGATATATTTAAACACAAAGTGGGTACAAAATCACATTCTCGCGAGGAATGCTGATGGCTGGAGCAAAATAGTAAATAATTTATGTAAAACTAAAAGTAAATACATCATTACAATTACATCTTCCTCTTCCCAACTCTAGTAAAAACTAAGGGAAAGGTAGAACTAGAGGGTCTAGTCCTAGAAGTCTGCACTGGGCATGACTGTGCCTCCTCACTCAGTATGTCTAACTCAGTCTGTGGCTCGTCCTCCATCCTAGATGTAGCTCTGCCTCTAGCTTCTCCTACCACTAGCAATGACTACTCATTCCACTCAATGTCATCCACTGTGAAACCAAATCCACCCCCCTCCTCCATAGCCTGCCTCTCCAAATTATTGATGTCATCCTCTTTAAAAACCACCTTAAATCCGCTTCAAATCAATAGAAATCAGTTTGCAAGTGTTTGGAAGACTATTTTCCCCCTCTCAGCAAAATACAAGTGAAGAAATGAGAAATGAAATTAATTTGGGTTGTTTTTTGCCTTTAAGTGCTGTTATAAAACTACAACCAAATTTTTGGCAAAAACTCGACAAGTACTCAAAAAAAAATTGCCAAAAATTCGGCGATTTTTTGGAACCAATAAAAGTCGTAAAAACTCGCCAAGCCAGAAAACTCAGCCAGTTTTTGCAACTCGGAGAGTACTCTGCTAGTAGTACATCTATGAGCTCAACAATGTTTTGTCCAGGTTCATCGAATTGGCAAAGAAAGAAAGAGACATAGGAAATCATATCTTGAATGATAATTTGATGTAAGCCTAAGTGGCAAACAAAATTTTCATTGGTTGGTAGTTTAGATGCTTAATTCCGATTGGCTTACCATTTGGTGCCATTTGGTTGGTTGTCACTATTTTGTAATTTTGCCATTGGTCCATTTTGAGGTGTTTGAATCTCATTGGTCAATGGGGTGGCAACCCTAACTAGGGTTTGTAGGATTCAATCTAGGCCATCGATTCTAATTTAATATTGGTCGTCCATTGTACTTGAGCTCCCTATATAAGGCTTGCTCCTCTCATTTGTAAAGGTTGTTAGAGAATTGTTGTAAAGATAATGCCAAATTTGCTCTACTTATCATTATTGTGTTTTGCATGGTGATTTGTTATGATCAAGTTTGAATTATTGCATGGTTATCTTCATCCTCACTTAGAATAGATTTAAATTTCAAATTGTTGAGATAGAATAAAATTTGCTCTAAGTAGTTTAGTTGAATGAAAGAAATTGTGGATGTTTGCACAATAGGCTCGAACTTAAAACAAGGCCACTAGCCTCTTGATGATTGTAAGTGTGCCTTGTGTGGTGAGCTAGTGATTGAGAGTACTTAACTTTAGTTTCAATCTTTGGTTTGCATCCATTGATCTGATTGAGGAGATATTAATTTGAAAACCGCATGAGTATACCTTAAAAGCTTGCACTAGGTGAGTGGAGTCGCTGACAAAATTGCATCTAGTAGAGTTCACACTTCTTTGCATTCATAGTTAGAAGCAAAAGTATAAGTTAAGTTTAAGTTCAAGTTGAGAGTTCACGAATTAAAAAATCAAAAACTATATTTTCATTGCACATGGTGAAGCCAAATCTTTAGAAGCAAGTTGATAAGTCTTGGGAAACAGCGTAAGTCCCCTTAGTGATTCCAATAAATCATATTATTTCAATGAGCGATTATCCATGATAGAAGGAACCTGAGTCACCTTGTGAACTTACTTTGCAAGCTTAGCATAAGAAGTGACCTTATTCAAGAGAGGATTGAGTATCTAGTGTTTCACTCCGAAACATTGGGTGTTTGATTCTGCATGCTGTAGTGGAATAAAACTCACATCAACAGGTCCAATGCTGGTTCTAGTGCGATGCAAGTTCATCGCAAGTATGCCCAAGTTACCCTAGGCTTACTCAAAGTGTACCCAACAAGACACTCACATACCTACTATTGAAGCTATCACTGAGATCAATTTGCCTACCAACATTTATTATCAATTGGGCAATCTATTTTACCAATAATCTAATCTTTGCTTTGGATGTTGGGTATCATGTTTTATCTTCCCATTTTATATTAAGGAAGAGAAGGTGTCATGATCTTTAAAAATCAGACAAGAATATTTTTTCTCAAATATGATGATTCTCATTAGCAACCACGGATGATGAATCTTATTGAATAACACATTCCCATCTAGAACTCAGTAGAAAATTTACACAATAACCTTAACTAATATAAGCGAGTATAACTTCATCCAACTCAATGCTAGTGAGAGAAACAAGCCAGAAATGGTTCCAACAAGCCTCCATAGCAATGCATTATTTTGAATTTTCATTGTGTGATGACAATTTGAAACTTGAGTATTTTTATTTTCGCAAATTGCGAATATGAGGCATTAAGGTATTTAACTATTCTTTCTATTGGTAATTATGAGTATCATTGTTCTTATAATTAATAATTTGGAACATATATAATAATCATGAACGTGTACCCGAGGGAAAAAATTACCCTACCTGGTTCCAATACCTATACCCAAACCGGGAACATGCAAAGTGTACTAAACTCAAACCCTACAAGGGCAACTCCCTCTTGATGGTGAAGAAACACACGGGGTGTGAATATGCAAATTCAAACATTAGCAATCACAATATGGGAATCAAAAACATCCACACAAATAAAAGACACAAGATTTTACGTAGAAACCCTTTCAGGAAAAAACCCCAGAAAATAGCTACTTGGATCTACCATCCAAATCCAGCCTCAGCAAAATGAAATCTTCTTTTCAAAACTTTGTAGGCACCAACCCACACGAAACACCAATCCCCTACAACTAGGCACCAATCCAGCAAGAGACACCAATCTCTTTCAATGAGACGCACCAACCTCTAAATCTCCTTAGATAAAAGGCACCAACCTTCAAAATAAGAATACGGTAATTATTTGGAACCTCTTCTCGTAACAGCTCTAATTATCCTCAACAAATCTGCTTAGGATATTCAATAATTTCTGCTCATATATCCGCAATGATCTTCCTTTAATTTCTCTTCTCTTCTCATAAAATTGATGCTTAAAAATCTCTCATAAACCTGCTCACATATCTCTTGTAAATCTGCTCAAATATTTCTCAAAAATCTGCTCACATATACTTTTATTTCTGCTCTTCATATAAATGAAATTCAATAAAATTGCTCGCTTCAATCTCCCCCCACACACCTTTTATATAGCACCAAATGCCTTTTCACCCAAGAGTGAGCACCTACTCCAAGGAGGTCGCCCATGAGCATAAAACAAATTAATTTAATTTACAAAAACCTTGTCATATTTGGGCACCCACATCAAGAAAGGTCAGACCCTTGTTTAAAATATTATTTGTCATTTAAAAAATATTAATCCCAGAGTGAGGCATCTCTGTAGGGAGGTCAGCTGATAAAAAATTAAACTTCATTTTTTGTTTTCCAAGGCATCAAGACTGAGGAAGGTCAGCCAGCATAAAAGAATATGCATTTATTTATTAAAAGGCTAAAAGCTATTTAAACTCTAGTTTGGGCACCTATTTTACTCCTTTTCTGTTACTGTTTTTCTGATGAGGTCAGCCACAACTGGAAGACAGTTAGATTGTGATAAGGCGTCGCCTTTGACATCAATGACAACAACATTATAACAGATGGCTGTCATTCCTCTTTTAAAAGAAATAAAGATTGTTTTGGCCTGCGCCATATTAAATTCAAGTCATTGAATTCCATTATACTTTTGTTTTGTTGAATCAACCAGGATTTTGGGTAATGCCAATACAATATCAATCCAATAATTAGAAAGTAAACATAATGATCATAGTGAAGATGTTTGGATTTCACAAATGTACCTTGGATCTGCAACTTCTTTTGGACCTCCCTATCAAGTTCTATTCTCAATTGAATCCCTTACTTGGGAGCATGATGAAGCTCTTGACTGATATTATAAATGACTTATTCAAAATTTGTCTAGTATTGATGTATCTCATTCATGCCAAAAGGCTCGGGTTCAGAGCTGGGTGTGATCCAGGTCCAAGTCTGGTCCAGGTTCACCCCTAGGTTCATCCAGGGTTAGGCCCAGGTGCCCAGGCCAAACCCACAGACCCAGCCCAAACAAGTTCATTTCATCCCATATTTTCTTTCTTTCTACCATTTATTATCTTCATTAATGTTGTTTGGACAAAACAAATCAGTTTTGGCACTCTTTGGACTGTCTTCTGAAAGTCTTACATCAAAAACAGATCAGAATCGTATCAGAGCTGATTTTTCTTATCCTATTTAATGTGGTTGTGTGGTTGGTTTGTAGTTTTCCCGTTTTGAACATATATATATGGACACACTGTATTTGTACCCATACCCAAGCAAAAGAAATTTGCCATACCCACATACTCAACATCGGAAAATCCATATCCCGTACCCAAATCAGTAACTGATCTATTTTTATTCATTTGATAATAATGCAAGATCCAAGTAATCTTTTTTCAGATAGTTAATCACAACAGGCTTTATCATCTTTAAAACACCAACTAAGAAACAGTGCAATAGTTTCCTCAGAATGCTTACACTCCGACTCAGTACAGCAAGGCTAATATTTAGGACCAATTGATTTTAATGTCCTGCCAAGCAACCATTTCATACAAGAAAGGCAAACCCAAGGACATCACAAAAGCAACCTTACCTATGCAATGCAGTTTATCATAGATTTACCTAACTGAATGGACCGTTCTGATGTATAATGTCATCCACAGGAACAGGTGTGATGAATTGACCTCCGATGTCATAGATTGATCAGAAATTCAATACATTCAAAGCTGGTGACGCTCTGGGTTCACATGCTACCTAAACTCATTAAGATAACAATTCAAAGCTTAGAAACGTTGATTACGTTGAACACTAAGAATAATCTCTCAAGGAAAAGGTAGTCTCTTTAAACACCAAAGACCGCAAAATCCCAATAGCATCGTCACCTCTGCATGCTATACAAGAGGACTTGCAATACTTAATTTGATGTCTCTTCAAAACTACAAGAATCCTGAGAATAAGACCAAGTTTTAAGGGCTTACATCCAGACTAAATACACCATTCCAGATATGATAAAAAATTAATGCTCTATATCAATTAGCTAGGGATTTGACTTTTAAAACTCAAGGCTACAGAAAACAGCTTTGGACCAGGCAATCGTATTTAACAAATACAGTCTCTAGCATCAACTGCCATCTATAAGAGTTTCGGGGACTCTAGGGTTTAAGAAAAAAAGTATCAATCTACTTCTTGCCCACTGATGCCTCCTCGGGTTTAGGAGTTCGCCATCGATTCCAATCATACGAATGCCCTGTATAGTTTAACGTAGGGTTTAAGAAAAATACCATCCTCTTCCAAGTCACTACCACTGTCAATGACTTGAAACTCAGGATCCTTGATTTCTCCATTGGTATCGACCTGAATGGGCTCAGGTGCAGGAGGCTGCTGCAAACTTTCGCTCTCTATAACCCGCTTAGAACGGCTGAGAGCACCTATCAAATTTGGATTTGAAACCACCCCAAAAGACCGATAGTTCTCCAAAACGCTGCCCTCCTCATCCCACTGCCCACTGCAGCAAACACAAAAAAGAACACCCCAATGTTAAATCAACCAACCATTTCTTTGATAAGATTTATGTCGCCGAATATAAAGTCTTCAGCTTGAAACAGAAAATTCATATACGAGGAAAAATTGCAACTAATGATTACCTTGTAACTGCCCTGAGCTTCTCTGGAACACTAAAGGCGGGCTTGAAAACATGGGGTTTCAGTTTGGGGAGGCCAACCTGAACTTTTGGCCTCGAATTTCTGTATTTTCGCCTTGATCGGGCCATCTATAGCTATCTCAGACTTCGACTTACTTATTTGGTTTAGTCCGGTAAGAAGCAATATCATTCACGGTGTAGAAGAAGAGGAAGAAATATCATTGACGATGTATAAAAAACAAAGTCCAGCTACTCGTGATACATCCGTTCTAAATTGTACAATTTTCTGCGTTTGTTCTACTAAGATTTTGTGAATTCAGAGGGGAAAGTGCATCCTAGGGCTTTTCCTCGCCCTGACCTCTGTTTTTACTTCTTTTAATTAGATATGGGTTTTCTTGGATTTTTTAAACTCGTTTTAAGTGTGGGTGGAAAATATTATTGACGCGTTTTCCCTATCGAGGGGAAATCAGAAGGGCCTTTTTATAATCTTTTGGGGTTCACACCATTGGACAATGAAGAAGCTTTTAATTAAGTCAAAAGGTTTTCTATAGCGGAAGCAAATTTGGTTGTAAACTTTGTCTTTTTCATTAAAAAGAAATTAGTAGTTCTAATTGACATGGAGTTACAAACGCATGTAGAAGTGGAGAGTCACAGCACGATGTAAATGAATCAGTGGACATAAAAAGAAGTAATTGACAATTACAAACCTTTTATCTACTTCAAATGATAATCGTTTCATACAATGAAGTGAATGAATGATGATTGCCTCTTCAACTCTCATTATTGCTTTCTATAGTGGAAGCAAATTTGGTTTTAAACTTTTGGTCTTTTTCAGTAAATTTGACAGGAAATTGCTAGTTCTAATTAATATGGAGTTACAAACACATGTGGAAGTGGAGAGTCTAAGCACGGAGTAAATGAATCGATGGACATAAAAAGAGGTAGTCGATAGTTATGAACCTTTCGTCTACTTTGAATGATGACCATTTCATACAATGAAGTGAATGAATGATGATCGCCTCTTCAACTCTCATTATTGAGTCATTTTATTATCTTATTTTATTAAAATTCTAATTTACATACAATTGAACCTAGATCTATATAGGACCAAACTGAAAATCCTTGACTAATTATACCACCTCTTCAGCTCTCATTATTGAGTCATTTTATTATCTTATTTTATTAAAATTCTAATTAACATACAATCGAACTTAGATCTATATAGGACCAAACTCAAAATCCTTGACTAATTATACCACCTCTTCAACCCTCATTATTGAATCATTTTATTATCTTATTTTATTAACATTCTAATTAACATACAATCAAACTTAAATCTATATAGGACCAAACTCAAAATCCTTGACTAATTATACCACCTCTTCAGCTCTCATTATTGAGTCATTTTATTATCTTATTTTATTAAAACTTACTATTCTTTCTATTATAAATAAAATTTGTTAAAGGATTTTTTTATGTTGGTGAAGTTAAATAGTTCTAAAAATATCTACTAGAAATTGAGTCTTGTTGAGTAGAAGGCCCCAACACCATAAGATAATGTGATCAAAATTGTATCTCGAGAAACTTTAATGAAATGAGAACCCATTAATCTTTGGATCTCAATTTTAGAAAATTTCAACCTGAAAATCATCCTTCTATATCAAAAACACACTGAGAGAGACATATATGTATGTATACATTATATGTGTGTGTGTGTGTGTGTGTATGCTGAGCAATTATGTGATTTGATGTAAAACTTTCCAATATATATGAGAGCATGAACCTTATATATGTGGTGTGTGTGTGCACATGACATATGTATAAATTATATGTTTGTATGTATGTTATATATATTTAACATAGCACACACACACATGCATACATGTATGTATGTAAACATGACAAGCATGTGTGTATGTTACACATGTGTATATATAATATGCTTAATTGATATATGTGTGTGAGTTTAAACACATGTGCACACACATATTGAATATATATATTATATTGTCATGTATGTATATATGTGTGTGTGTGTGCGTGTGCTAAATTTTTCACAAATCCACTCTAGAAAGGTGAACATGCTACAACTTGGGTGAATATGCTAAAGTTTAGGCGAATACAATAAACTATGGATAAATCTGCTCCATAAAGGTGAACGTTATTAAACTTGGGTGAATTTGAACTTGTGTGGATGAATGTGCTAAGTGGCCACCTACAAACAAGTTAAGGCAAATCTGCAACCATGTAGGTGAATTTGCTCTATGTTTGAGTGAATGTGCAGATCTAGTACCATGTGTGGGGAGTTGTAGACAACCCCCCCACCCCCTATCATTGGTGTGGGTGTTGTAACCCCTCTCAGCTAGCAATCATTATTCTCTAATCATTTTTTGGCATCTCATATGTTTTTTTAGTGGCTTGTAAATCACTTGTCCAAGAAAAAATCATAAAACTACTGAGCTATCTATTAATAGTTAAGGGAAGATAATCTCTATTGGGATTCCTTCTCGTTCCCCTATGGTCTCCTAGTCTCCAATGGTATCCTTGGTTCCTTTCCCTGCCTTGCAGGATACATGAGGAAAGCCACCCTTGCTCCATATACCTCTCACTTAGGTTTCTCATCATTCCACGACTTTTATTGTTCACTCGCTTATCCCTTTGGTAGTAAAAAGTAGGTCATTGTGCAAGAACCTCCATGTGCATTAATAGTTCCTCACTTTTTTACTAATAACCCTAATTCCTCCACCTATCCCTTCACTAGTAAGAGGAAAGTGACTCACAATTAGTGATCTAACTTGAACTTTTAGAGTCTATCAACCCATAGTAATTGATTATGTCTCTCCTCATGTCCCCTGTATGGATAAGGGAAATCAACCTTGGTTGGAATACCCTACCCTTCCACCGATGCCATAGTTTAAAGTCCATCACCAATGGAACTAGCATATGAGAGACTACAAAGGCCAACAATGCATTGTGGCCAAAGTGAAATACCTCAGAGATCCCTAATATTGAGCATCACACTCCCATGTGGCAACCTTTTGAACTAGCAATATTTATTTCTCCTTTGCCTCCCCCTACTAGTTCTTTTGATGTGGCTCTCTCTATCCCTTACTAGATCTAACCTAAGAAGAACTCTAAAAGGGTTCAAATAATACAAACCCCATCAATAGATTCTCCTCTTCCTAAAATACTTTGTGTGCTTCATTTCTCCAATCCCTTGAGAATTCTTAGTGTCAGTTGATGATGGTTGAAATTAGACTTGACCTAATATGTGAACCCACTAAGCCCAACAATAATTGCTGGGTACACAAAGTAAACCAACATCATCCAATAGAGAACTTCCTAAAAAATGCACAAACATTAAATAAACAAGATAAAGTATATCGTGCACTCAAGATATGCTTGACTCCATTGTCCTCCTATCTTCCAAGATCTTGTATTTGAAATGTGAGTGCTCTCAATTTTGTAAGCACATACACAAGAGGCTATGGGAGAATGGAGATTGGTTTATTAATGCAAGATAATGAAAATGATAGTATGAAGGAAATAATATAAAGATGATAAGATGATAGTTATAGGATCTCAAAGATCACAAGTATGTTAGGGCATAAGTTCTCCAAAATCTCAAGTTCACAAAAGCATTAGGTATGTTCCAAAGGATAGGAATGATGTCTCATGAAAATCAAGGGCTAGAATTAAGAGGTGATAGTGTGTGTGTGTGTGAATTATTATACTTATTATTCTGCAACACAACACTTCAATAAGACATTAGATTTTTAGCAAATCAATCAATTGAAGAATTAAGCATACTGACAAAACTGTCTTATTGCTCTCTAAGTAACAAGAGTATATTTAAAATGTAAATTGCTCTTAGCCTTAGACTCTAAACAATGACAATGCAATGCTAGAATGAGAGATTCTAATCTATTGAAGCTAAAAACCATGAATTATCAAAGAAAGTCATTAATTCCTTCACAATTATGCTATGAAATTGAAATGTTATCGAATTAGCTATCAATTAAATTTTGCAGAATATAGATGTAAATGCAATTAACTATTATATTTTTGAATTTGAAAATCCTTCTTTTATAGAACTTTATCAATTTGAACAGTTGAGATATATTTTAGAAAGAGTTGTTGAGATGCATCGTGGCTTGATCCATGTGAGTGGTCTATGTGACTCTCATCTCATTGGTTAAATTTGTCTTTGTTGTCCCTTGAGAGGTGACATGTCATTTTGAGTATTTTTATTGATTTGTTTTAATTAATTACTCTAGCCATGCATTTAATGGGAATGATTTAATTAATTAGGCTTAGAGATAATCAATGTGATTTTTGATCAATTATTGATGATTAAATGCTTGATTTATGAAATTTATTGATTTTATCAAATTTATTGAATTATGTTAATAATCAAGAATCAAATTAACATAATCAGGAGATTATTCTGAATCAAGGCAAATAGGGCCTTAGGTTCTGTTAGCCCAATTTTGGGTGATTACATTTGCCCCTCTTTGAATTACTTTGTGAACAACACAAGGATTTAAAGAAAAATGATTTAGCAAACGATTCAGTAGAACTGGTAGATTTAAGGAGATGTAGAGAGCAGTAGAAAGAACTATGAATTTAAGCAATTTAGAGAGCAATGAGAACTACTCTGAAATGTTTAGAGAGTGGTAGAAAGAACTACTCTAAATTTGAGGAGATTTAGAGAGCGGTGAGAACCACTTTGAAAGATTTAGAGAGCAATATAAAGAACTACTCTGAATTTAAGAATTTTGAGCTTGATCAAACAAAATTCCACATGATTCAAAATTTATCGAATCTGAACTTTTGAACAAAAATTGACCATACTGACTCTGAGCTTGATCGAACAAAGATCAATAAGATTTTATTGTAATATCCAGTTTGATTTGGTTTGCAGAAACTA
The DNA here is from genome assembly GCA_027943335.1 of Chamaecyparis obtusa. Taxonomy (NCBI): domain Eukaryota; kingdom Viridiplantae; phylum Streptophyta; class Pinopsida; order Cupressales; family Cupressaceae; genus Chamaecyparis; species Chamaecyparis obtusa. The sequence continues at coordinate 524,320 of BSBK01008107.1, read as the reverse complement.
AATATGAAAGACCATGATGATGAAAAATAACCAACTTGATTTAAAGTGATGAGTTTGATCAATGTCAAAAAGATTAATAGCTTTGACTTGATTAAAGATAATTGTCATGCCCCTGGCGTTGAAGATTTGGTTGAATTATTAGATTTTAGGCATGATTATGCCCCATCGGGATTGAATTTGGAATAAAAATTTGATAAAATCGATGTACGCAAGCATTTAAGAAGATATTTGATTGATAGAAATGAGTATGGATCAAGTACAAATCATTTAAAACATGTTAGATTGTAGTTAGGATCGATTTTAGTGTTAAAAGAACACTGTTTGACCAAGTTTGAATAAGTTTGACCAACAAAAGATGAGAGTTGACCAAGTTTGACTAATGTTTAATCAATATCATGGATTGCAAACTTGATGTGTGAGTGAGAAATTCAATTTGTATAGCTTTTGATAATATTTTTATGCATTATTTACACTTTGTACAACATTCGTAACTTGCATTTGACTGAAATTTGATTTTTCTTAACTATGAATCTGAATAATAATCATCACTAAATTTTCCATGTTTGTGTTGTCATTTCTGCTCATTCTGCCCCTGTTTAACTATAGTTTGACCGTGGTTGACTTTTTCTTTTGAAGGTTAATTGTGCTCTGTAATTTCATTTTTTACTGTGTTTAAGTGATATAATCACCTATTCTGATTTTGGTTCCGATATGAAGCTTCTGTGACATTCTGCAAGGAAAGTGTCTTAGGTCACCGGGGTCGCTAGGAGGCTTAAATAGGGTCAAAAGGGTCATTTTACTATTCATTTTCACTTTTCACCTTCAGTAATTTTAGAGCTCTAGTTAGCAAAATGGTGGTCAATATTGAGCATCACTATTTTGAGCTTGCGCGATGACATAATCAATCGGCATACTACGTGACACCAATGAGTAGTTGATAGCGCCTCCATTCAAGTTTTTATTTAGATTTTTTACTACATTTATTGCTTTTTAGGTCAAATTTAGTTTAGGATTGCACCTGGAAAAGAGGGTCACATGCAGTCAATCTTGTGTCACATTCGGTTTCTATCCAAATTTTGAATCACATGTCATATTTCCCAGATCACACCCTATTGGGTGGCATCTGGTCTTTTTGGTTAGTTTTTGAATTGAGTCCACCAGATTATCTCATCTGGTTAAAACAAGGTCGTATCCGGATTCTGAATCACAACTCATTGATCCTAGGTCGCATCCTGGATGCGAAGTGTCATGTTCAGTTATAGTGTCGTATTCCGAATCGCATATGGGGATCAGAGTCATTTTTGGTATTCTTTGCAAAAAAAATCAACTTAGCCTAATTGTCTGATCTGCTTAGCTAATTTTACTTCAATTTTCCATGCCTGATGCTGCCATAATGCCCCTTTTTTATTTACAGTCACATTTTAGCGTTGTCTCTTTCTGTAGTCCTAGACTGACTCAGGTTCTAGAGTTACATGAGCACCTTACTGTTGCAAAGCAGTGAGTTATCGCATGATGTGGCCTATGGTGTCTTGTTGATTTGCCTGACATTCAAGTGAATCGAGGGTTATTGACTATCTTGTTGAGAGATGGCACTCAAATCACAACATCTTCCATTTGCCCATCAGAGAGATGATGGTGACACTAGAGGATGTTTCAAGGAACCTACGCGTTCCAGTGATGGGATCTTGTGTGGAGTACAAGGCTGGAGCAGTTGCAGTGACGGAAGATGCTTCATGACTATTTCAAGATGCAAGTACACACGATGATATCTATCATGGGATCACATGGTGGCACACTATAAGCATTTTCTAGTCTAACTTGTAGGTCTGATCGATGACCTTCTGATGCCTAATCACGATCAGCATGGTTTCATGTGTGGTTGGTCGAGCGTCATTAAGGACATGATTAGACTACCTCATTATTTTTCTTGGGGGAGCTACATATTAGCTCATATGTATCAAGAGTTGCATGAGATCGTTTACCAACACTCTCAGACTATGACTGTTGGTATCTTGGTTCTTCAGATCTGAGCCTGGGAGCACATCCCACTTACACGACCTATAGTAGAGAGATAGAGGGACCCTAAGCTCCCTTACATATTTATGTACTCTAGCATGATCCAACAACCCCACCTAGACAAGTTGCACCTACTAGCATTATGTACTTGATGACGTTACAAACGTAGTGTGCAGACCCTATCTAGACTATGAGGAGTGGAGGTCAGATGCGCAGTAGATGCCTTTCTTTTTCCAGAGTCAGTATCTTATTAGCCGCACTCATTACATTGTTGAGAGATTTATTGTCACACAGGTGATGAGGCAATATAGGCTTGTATAGGGTATGTCTTAGGATCTAGTAGTGTACGCCCGAGTCTGTGATGAGGAGGCTCAGTGGGGAGCCTGGCTAGTATATGAGACTGCACTCCACAAGATATCCTAGATGGTAGCTATTTCCTGGGATTACTTGCCATAGGTTTCAGATGGTGGTGTCACTTATGGGTTTCATACTCATTATTCTTAGCATCCATTCGCACATTTTACCACTCCTAATGAGATTTCTCATCGCATTGAGGATGCCTTTGACTATGACCCTATAGAGGATGGTCCTGGTCGAGGCTATGTCGGGAGAGGGAGAGATAGGGGGAGAGGGAGAGGTGGGGATGAAGATGGTGATGGTGGAGGAGATGGAGGGGGAGGAGGGGGTGATGGTGGTGATGGTAGGCGATAGGCACCCTGTGGGGATGGCGACTAATGGGGTCGGTAGAGGAGAGTTAGAGTAGTGCCTCCATGTCAAGATATGGGTCTTTTATTACCTCGAGGACAACAACAACAGATAGCATCTGGCGATAGTAGTGGTGGAGGGAGAGTTCCTCCTACAGGTGGTGGAGATGGGAATCCATTTACACAGTGTGAGTAGGATAGATAAGTTTTACATCTTGAGGTTGTTATGTTACAAGATCGCCTATCAGAGAGGGATACATAGTTGGTCGATGTTAGAGCCTATAGAGACCAACAACTATCAATTTTGAGAGCAGAGCGTGATAGATATGCACATATGGCCACCCACTAGGGACATAGGGCCACTTATTACTTTACTTTATATTGTTAAGCTATACCTGCGACACAGAGAGCCCCTTTGTATTCTACTATTGCACAACAGTCTGAGGGTGCCATGTCACCTCCTATTTCAGGTAGAGCAAATGTTCCTCCTCCCTACCCTCCTCAAGAGGATGAGGGTGAGAGCCAAACTTGATTTCTTATACTCTCATTTTGTATCATTTTGACATTTGTACTTCATTGATATACATTATGATGTATCTTGTACCATTTTTTATCAATTTACACTATGATATATATTTTGGACTCTAATATATTGATACTTTGTGTAAGATATATATATATATATATATATATATATATATATATATATATATATATATATATATATATATATATATATATATATATATATATATATATATATATATATATATATATATATATATATATATATATATATATATATATATATATATATATATATATATATATATATATATATATATATGGTGTATATATTTGTATATCTATGTGTGTGTGTGGTTTTTGAATGTGTTTGTGGGTATATATTACCTCCTAATCCAAGACAAGGAGATCCCAATTGATTAACTGGAAGGAGATGATCAATACAAAAAGGAATCAACTGGTTATGGATAAAGAGGGAAAGGGGGTCTAATTTCTTAACAATAAATCAGAAAAATTAGGATAAAATGAAACACTTATCTTGAAATGTAGTAGATCTGGAAATTGATGTTTTCTGGTGTTTGTATAGAGTTTCTGAAAATTCTGCAACCGGATTTGGAATAGAAACACAGAGATGGAGAAAACCTAGAAATATTTTTCCTTTTTGAGCCAGGTCGACCTTGACCCAAATACGAGGGTGCAATCGTGCCCCTTTATGTCGACCTTGACCTGCACTACTCTAACGAAAATTCCATTCGCGGATCCCCAAAGTTTTTCGAAAAGGGTATCCGAATCTACTCTGTAATTCATTGTTCTGTACTTGCACCTGCAAGAAAAATGGTTTTGTTGTGTGGATGAGGGGTTTGTCTTGGTCAAACCCCAGTTTTGGAATTAACCTTGAAATAGAATTGAAATTGCAGTAATAAACAAAGTAAATAGAACAATTCACCTCGCTTATGTTGAAACCCTTATGGAGGATTCAAATCCTTGAATCCACAAGTACAGATGCTCCAAATGGATGTAGAATTGTAGGATGTAGGAATTCTCAAATCAATTGCATTTAGATCTTCAACACCAATCTTGAATGGATCCTGGAATAGGAAGAAGCTTGAATGGATATGGATGGAAAAATCTTCAACAAGAGGGCTCCATAGAGCTTGAATCCTTCAGTGGATACCAATAGATCTCCTTGATGAATTGAATCTTGAATGCTTGAATACTTGAATGCTTGAATGCTCACTTTGATCTCTCTTTTCTTTCTTCCTCCTAAAATGAGAGAAGGCTTCCTTATATACTAGTCCAGGGCACCAACTTCTAGAGAGGCTAAGATACAAGAAATAAATTCCTATTAGGCTCATACCCTTAGGAGGGGACCTAAATTAAATTCCTTTTAAGAGTCATCGCTTTGAAGCCCAAAGCAGCTAACCCGGAAGCGGGAAATAATTCTTTCCAAACCCCGACATCTGGAAATCTTCAAAATTTGAAATTTAGACCCTAGGTCAGGGTCGAGGTCAACCTTGACCTAGGTCAGGGTCGAGGTAAACCTTGACCTAGAAGGTTGATCTTGACCCTAAGATCAAGAACCTCAAAATCTCAGAGCAAGATACTAGAAATAGGTAGGAAAGAAGTGAAAAATAGGGCAGGATAGGGGAAAAAGTCAGATCCAAGTCAAAGACCCATTCAAGGTATTTGAAATGACCCCAAACCACTTACTTAGAGGGCTAAACTAGTCCTAAATGGAATTACTTTTATTTTCTGATGATACATTTAGCCCCCACTTTAGCAAGAGTATGAACTCAATGCAAACTCTTGGTAAAGGAGATCACAAAGAAAAAAAGAAAATCTTATTGAAATCAAAGGGACAAAGCAATCCTCAAGCCCCCAGGGACTCAAGTCTTTGTCAACCCCAAGATTACAATAAGAGAGACATCACTAGAAAAAAGAGAGAAGAGGGTGTGATTACCTTGCCCAGTAAGATGCCCACCTTACCATGAATCACCAAGGAGGGAGAGCCCAACAGGTAGCCAAACCTGATAGTTCACCCATAAACTATGCTTTGTAGTTGTAATGCGTCTTCTAACAGCTTTTGGAATACCCATAGATCCACATTCTTATATCACTATGGAATATAAAATGCATGTCTCTTCAGGATTTAGCAACTTATGTGTGTTACCTTCTGAGGATTTAGCATATTTAAAATTGAAAATATGTGTCTTCTTCAGGTTTTAGCAACTTATGTGCGTTACCTTCTAAGGATTTAGCATATTTGAAATTGAAAATGTGTGTCTTCTTCAGGATTTAGCAACTTATGTGTTTTACCTTTCGAGGATTTAGCATGTTTGAAATTGATAATGTTTGTCTTCTTCAGGATTTAACAACTTATGTGCATTACCTTCTGAGAATTTAGCATGTTGTAAAATGTAAACTATAGTATAAGGAAGACCCTATATATTCCCCCCTCATTATCGTGGCTACCTAATAGACATGATAAGGAGGAGAATGGGGATACCTACTTCAAAAAGTAAGGAAATATCTTGTTAACAACAATGTACACTATATTCTTAGAAAAGAGTATTGACCCTTACATTGAAGAGCATAGATAATCGTGAAAAAGGATATGCCACTTATGGAAAAAGGATCCTCAAAGAGAAAAAGATCTTATCAACAAGACCCCCACCGTAGAGGAGTGCTTTGGATAAAATATCATCTTTTAAAGAAAATCAAAGAGGGATCAAAGATTCAATCATCAAGCCCCCCGCGATCAAGAGGAAGAGGAATCTTGGAACGAAGGAATCAAACTCTAACCACAAAGCAAGGGAAAGAGTTTTTAAAGAACATAATTTGCAAAATAAAGAATAGGTGATGACCTAGGACAAAAACCTCTCACATAAAAGGATATCCATAGCCAAAACATCAGTCAGTATAAGGAAATAATGTTGTAGAATAAACAAATGCCACTAAGCTAAGGAAAGTAGATCCCTAGACAGAGAGAAAGAAGGAAATCCTTGCCCCCCAAGGATGAAAGCAAGGGATATACCAAGATATAACAAAGAGATATCTTTGCAAAAAACATGTCTTTAGAAAAGATATCATGAATACTAGAAGAGAGCTATGGATGATTATGAGCAAAGGAAAGATATCAGAATACAAAACCATAGGGATAAAATATAGAAAGAATAACCAATTAAGCTCAAAACAAAATACATGCTAAGAGCATAATGGATCCTAGAAAAATGGAAGAAATATCTCTTGCCCCCTAGTCAAGAGACAAGAGGAGAAAAGATCTATATTATAGAAGAATGAGGGGTATTCCCCATATGGAAATTATGAAGAAATTGTAAAACCGCATGAGAGTGAGATATAATTCCTAAAGAAGCTCTTTCTCTAACATACATCTTGAAATGCACACAATCAAAAAGTAAATGTGTATTACTATAGTGAAAAGGACATTTGTAATTGGAGAGAGAATCTTTCAACATAGGTTTAAAGATTTCTTTCTTAGAATTCATTAACTGAACACACACCTTCTTAGCCACATCTTGAGGGGTATCAGGGTAATCTAAGGAAGGTGTTGGAAGAAGAACATGAAGAGGAGGGTGATGATTAGAATCAACCACCTTAAATTGAGATAGCAGAAAGCCAAGACCACGCATATCTTTTTTAGGGGATAGAGGAACCGGATATTTAATACCTTGTTCATTAACACCAAGCCCTAAACCCTTATAACCTTGTTTAGCCATCATATTGTATCATGTAGTGTACATATCTTGTAAAGCTTCTACAGGAGGTGATTGTTTATGGTGATCATGAGAAAATGTTGTGTAAGGTGAAATGATAGGTTTAGAAGAAGTTTCTTTTCTCTTCCCTTTAATATCATCATGGATCGGATAAGAAGGAGAAGGTAAATCAAAGAATTATTACACCTATGCATCATGAACCATAGTTTGAGCCCCATCATAAGTATGGGAAGAATTAGGAATGGAAGATGGAGAAATGGGAATGGGAATATTAGGAATTGGATTAGGAAGGATAGGATTAGGATTAGGAATATTAGGAACTAGATTAGGAAGGATAGGATTAGGATTAGGAAGATCAGGAAATGGTGTATCATCTACCAAATTCTTCACATAATCCAAAAGAGCAATAAATCTGCCACATAAATTCTTAATGAAAGTTTTTAAAGTAGGAAGGCTAGTAGTAGTCAATCTCATAATAGCATAAGCAAGTGAAACATGAAGAGTGACAAACATAATGAAATGGATGATACTCTCATAAACATCATAAGTACTATAAAGAGATGCTAAGAGGAGAATAATGAGGAAAATAGCCACACACCAAAGCATCTTAAGGATCTTCATAGTGAATGAAATGCAATAAATGTTTTTGTATTTTGATGAGTATGTAGTTTTTTTTTTTTTTTGTATTTTAAAATGCAAGAGCATAAAAGAAAACTAATCTAAGCTAGTCTTAAGGAAAAGAGGCAAATCATCCAACACCAAAAAGAAAGAGTTGTCTATCGTGGGCTCACCAAAATGTAAGATATAAAAATATATATATCTATGGTGTATATATTTTTATATCTATGTGTGTGTTTCTTGCTTAGCCTGGTGCTCCTGCTGGTTTTTTTGTTTTTCTTACTGTCTTTTTGGCTGGGTTTCTGCCCTTTCTTCGCTAGCTTTGTAGCCCCTAATATGAGCAGTTCATTGTTGTATGTCTCTTCTTATGATGATTATACTATCTTTTTCTGATCTTTTGATCCTTAAGCTGTAAAGGGTTTCAGGTCCCTTCAAAACTTGTTTTTTCCAGTAATCAAGACATCTGTGCAGATCAATGCCTCTACCTTCTTTGGTGTCTTCTCTCAGTTTGGCTTCCTGATTAGGCTTGAATGCTTGGTGATTTGCTTATGTTTATGGGATGGATCTATGATGGTTAGCAGGTAATTAACGTGCATGTTTAATCATTTAGGAATATTTAATTTTGGATTAAAATGAATCTCTATTAGATGGAATATGGGGATGGATTAGTCTCCTCTATGTTTATACATGGGTTATTGTCATCTTAACCTCTTACGATTTGTGGAAGTTATTTGAATCCTTGTAGGGAAGTCCCTTGAATGTGTGTAGTCTATTATGAGTATGTTATCGGGTTATCATGGAACTCTTGGAAGTGCTTGTTAGTCTTCCTCTTGTGCACAATCATGGTTTACTTCTTTGTATATTTATATCTTGCTTATAAATTATGTTTATTGGATGCACTTATGTTCATGATGTTTATGTTCAAAATAAGGTAGAAGACACAACTAAGAGTGGGGATGAATCATTTGTGTTCAAAATAGTTGTGTCAAAACCAAAACTTATCAACACTTAAATTCTTTACTTGATTTGAATATTAAAGAACTAAACCACAATCACAAGGACACATAACACCAATTTTTTTGTGAGGAAACTTGGTTATGGGAATTATCACGGTGGGGATCCAACCCACTAGATGATGCACTAGCCAATATAACCCTGCTAAAGGTACAATAGGGGAATGCACATGCATTCAAGCTCACTACCTAGAGCTCACTTCTCAAATACTACCCTGGAAAACAACCCAAATCACAACAAGGGCTACAACCCCAAATGAACTACAATTCACTATGAACAACAATCCATTGATTGAAGAACTAATTGATAGCATCTCTATTATGCCAATACATCTCTAATGAAGTATAGCTTTGTTATGACTTATGTAGATACCTAAAAATTGTCAAGACTAATTCAAGTGAGCAATCAAGGCAAAATCAAAACATTAATTACAATCAAGCCAAAATCCAATATTAATTGAAATTAAAAGCTAAAAGAATTAAATAAATCAAATAAATCATTTAATTTTGCAATTAATCTAATTAATTATATAGTAGAATTAAATCAAATTAAACCCATTCAAGGGGTACACATGGCTAAAGAAATTAATTAAATTCAATTAATTAATTCCTAATTTCTCTCACCCACCACATGGGAGGAATTATCTCAACCAATAGGAATTAAGGATTAGAATCACATGGATCAAATTCACATTGAATCTCAATCACTCATAAGGAGGGAGCATCTTGACCACTCATTTTGTCTCATTGTCCCAAGCTTTGAGGACATAATATTTAAATTGTTCCCATATTTGAAACCATGGACTTAACTCAAACTCAATCATGATCAAATTAACTCCATCCCCTATGCTTGCTAAAATTGATAAATAGAAGACAAAAATCAGGAGAAAATGATCCCAATTACATCTTTGAATTGCATCATTACTATAGTGAATTTGAGCTAGGAGAATTTTTAGTATAATTGAGCATTGTTTTGAGTAAATAGGGTTAATTACATAATCATTTAGCATAATAATCATTTTAGAGTTGTCACTAATGGAGGCTTACTAAGAGCTTTGCATTAGCATATCTAAATAGAGAGCTATATGATGTTTATTATCATTATTTTCATTAAATAGCTTCCTAATTGTTATATTTTAGCTTAATTTGATTAAAATAGTGATAAACTAATCCTATAAAAGTACTTGTACACAAAATAACACGCACCATGGGGCATGAGGCCTCATTTAACCAAATTTCAAATTTATTTGCAAAAATTTTATAAATTTGTGTTTGAACTCTCTATCTGATAGGTGAAATAGTGTGTATCAGGCCTGAAGTAGCACGTATAAGAAAATAAATAGTGCTTCTATGATAAATTTCAACACATTTACGTAGCGTTATAATCCTTACAATAACTTATGTCTTCTATCTATCATTCTTTCAACGCTTATACCTTGACTTTGTAGCATGTGCCAGCCCTATTCTAATGCGTTTCAGTTTTATACAACACTTTCTAAGTTTTCTTTATGCTCATTTAAACATTGAAATAATGCTTTTAATTTTTGTAGTAGCACATACAATCATTTTAGTAGTGCTTACAATCATTTCTATAGCGCTTACAATTATTTCTGTAGTGCTTAGCATTTTTTTAATTAATTTTTAATTTTGACAATAAATAATGTTTTCTCTGTGTTTTTCTGATGGCATGGCATAAAAAAAATCGGAAACCAGAGGCCAGAATCCACAGGGAGGACAAAAAAACAAAAAGAAGGTTGAAAAGAGAGAAAAATCTTCATCTTAACTTTTTGGGAGGATTCCAAGCATGAAGGTAAAGAGTATGAAAGATATCTACATATAATTGATTTGTACAAATCTAAATTTGTCTCTTTAAATTGGATATTTGCTCCTTAAGTTCATCATTTTAATAAATTTGAAGGAAAGGAATAAAGTTCAAACTGGTTGGATTTCTTCACTTTGTTGTTTTGTGTTGGACTAATAATCTTGAGAGAGGATGTAATGGAGCTGGAACGATCGCCACTAGGTGAGTATTCCAATGAAAAATTAAATAAAAAATGCCCCTAACCTTTTCAAGCTACAAAAAAGGTAAGCCTATATCCTTTTGCATTTTGATTAAATTGTGGCAAATTTGATTTGAATCTAGTCAATTAGAAGCCTATTATTGTTTGAGAGATTTAGTAGTAGGCCTATGCTCTTCTCTTTTTGAGTGAATCAAAATGTCAAACCTACTAGATCTTTTTATTAAAAGAAAGGCTAAGGAAATAAACAAAAACTAATTTTAAAGCCTATTGCTTGTGGAAGAAGGTATTAAGCGATTATGCTCTTCACCTTTAGGTGAATCAGAAATTTAGAAGTGCCTGATTCCCTTTAGATTAAGAAGGATTGATAATTGAACCTTGTTAATGGTGTTTGGAAGTGAGAAATAGTAGGGATATGCTCTTCACCTTTTTGGTGAATCAAACTCCCAAACCTATTCTTTCACTTCATTTTATTTTTTTATATGAACATGCTAGAGAATAAGTGGGCTTGTCTCCCAAGAACATGCCTTAACGAGGCTGGTGAGAGGGACAACCCAAAGTGGGATACAATTGCCTTTTCTGCAATAATCTAACCACTATAAAATAAAACACACTCCTTAATGGGGTGAGTGAAAAAAGGATATAAAAAATTGAACCTCCTCTAGTAGTCCTTCGGGATTGCGCAAAAATCCAACATACTGGTGGTGGGAGGCCCCTATAATGGGAGATGAAGCTTGATTTTCTTTTGAATGGAATCCATACTAGCTCCTTCATAAATCAACAAGCCTACCTCATTAGAGCCATTTTAAAATCCAAATTTTACCTTAGGTACATTTCTTGGAATATTTTCTTGTGATAATTGAAAAACCATTGTGTTGTGCTTGTTGTGCTTGAAGGTCTATGATTACAAAAAGAAAACATCCATTAAGACTCAAAAATCAATTAAAAAAGATATTCTATTCACAAGAATTCAAAATATGGAAAAAGAAAGGGATACATCATCCAAAAAATCCTCATTAAGAATAATATTTCCTTACCTCTATGATCCTAATATTACATCCATGTCTCCATATTCTTCAGACAAAAGGGCTACCCTAAAATCCCACATTAATTATATCATTGATCAAGAACATTATGAATATCACATCTTTGATAATTCAACCTTTGATAAAAAATAAAATCATGAATACCCTATATTTGATCAAGAACATCCTAATGGTAATCCAATCTTTGATGATGAACCTGTTTCACAATATCAAGATAATCCCATCTTTGATCAAGGAAATCAAGAAAAAGTAGTCTTATCTCAACAATCTTCATCACATGATAATGAAAAATTGGATCATCGGGATTTTGAATATCACATCTCTTTGACAAAAATAAATACATCTAAATATCCATGGGATAGATCATTTACTCCTTTGGGACAATCATACGAATCAACTTAGGAAAAACTCCTTGAAAATGATTTCATCACGTTGCCTAAAATCACTTCATGTGGTTTTATCTTTTTGAGAAACTATTGTGCATATCATAGACATAATGAACATGAAACTTCATATTGCATGGAGTTGAAACATAAAATCCAAGATCTTATTGATGATGACTTAATTGAAATTAAAAATTATAATGATTCATCTAATGAAGATACTACTCTCAAGCAAGATCAAATTTATGAACACATGTCTAGTAGTGGTTCACCTATGGCCTCCACCTCTTCCACCATTCCTCCATCTCATAAAGAAGAAAAGCTATCCAATATTCCTCCATCAAATAAAGAACTTAAGACTTTTCATCATAATTATGTATACCCTCAAGGGCTACCTCTAAAAGAGATCCAAGCTAACCTACATCTTGATACAAACTTCTTTCATGCTTCAAAGGTTATAGACCCCAAGAATTCACGTGCTACAATGCATATCATGCCTATTTCAAATGAATACCCATCATCCCTTCAAGAATCCCTCGTGCAGATCCAAACTCTTACATTGTCCTTAGAAGTGGATCCATGTCAATAGACCAATCCAAAGTGCAAAGAAACACATATTATTAAGGATCAAGATCAAGATAATATCCCTCCTTATCCTATTGTTGACCAAAGTCCCATATCCCAAGAATACCATGATGATCCCTTCATACCCTCCATTTCTTTCAAGAAGATATCCTTCCACCTCAAACACCCCATATTCCTTCACTTCCTATATCATATCCATCTCCTAAGCAAGATCAAGATATTCCTTCCATCTATAATGAAATTATTGAAAGTCAAAAGAAAATTATTATTCCCATGCTATCCAAAGATCCTTGTCAAGATCAAAGTACCCCAACATCCCATTGTCATAAGCCTCCATATCTACTTCAAGATTCTCCCATTATTCATAATCTATTGCATAAGAATAAATCCCCTCAAGCTTCAACTGCTCCTATCAAAGTCACTCTTATGAAAGCTACTCATAAGCTTATTGGTATAAAGATAAATCTGAAAGATGAGAGCCTTGTCCATGCAACTTATAATAAAGATGTTGATATTCCTTCCACATCTCATTTACCTCCATTTTCACATAAGCATCAACCTTCTTCATTCTCCAAATCCATCCTTGGTCCCTATATCCCAAAGCTAAAACCTTCATATCTTCCATCTATATTGGGTCCTTACATCCCTCCATCTCCTATTCCTATTAATCCTAGCTTGTCATCCACTTACCCTACCATGTATGAAGATCAACAAAGACCTACATACTTGAGAAACCAAATACCCATCATTATCAACCCTCCATAGCAGACCATCCATATGAACCAACCATATCAACCTTATTCATTCACCAATCCCAAGTATTTTGGAAGAAATTTGCATGTGCAACATAAAAATAAGAAAATCAAGAATCCACTTATGTATGAAGAGCACCATGTCCAATCTAATTGACATGTGAATGCAAAGCAAAAATAAATATTCAGGAGACCAAAAAGGTCGAACAAGCAAAAAGAAAAATCAAAGAAAATGTGGGTTCCTAAATCCTTCATTGAAGAAATGCATTTTAAAGCATCCGAAAACAAAGGAAAATCAAAGAAAATGTGGTTTCCTAAATCCCTCATTGAAGAAATACATTCTAAAGCATCTAAAAGGAAAGAAAAATCAAAGAAAGTGTGGATTCCCAAGTCACTTTTGAAGGACTTACACATGAAAGAAAAATTAAAGTTGACATTCAATATTCCAAAGGATTCCACTCCACATTCTTCCAAACATATTCCATCTTATCCATATATTTTGGGTCCTTGTGTCCCAAGATCCATATCCTCTCTTACATCAAAGTCTCAAGCTATCTCACCCCTTTTTCCTCCATTATTCCACTACCCTTCAAGGTGTGTTTCGATGCTTATCTTGATAATACTTCGTATCCTTCTATTCATTATCCTTCCATTCCCTTTTTCATGCCCACACATAGAAATACTTATTATACTCTCATTCATTATTCTTCTATTTCTCTTATCCAATTCATCACATAAATCTTTAGCCACCCTCTACCTTATCCACCATATCACCTTTCCATCACCCTATCAACATCTTTGAGCATACCTTTCAGTGGCCTTGGCCCATCATATCATACCTTTCAAAGGAGTATCCAAAGAGCATGAGGCTTGAGTCCCTCCAAAAAAATGTTACAAAAAAATAAATGAAAAAAGTGCCTTGGTGAAAACCTGGTAAACATGTGCCTTGGTAGCAAAAAAAAAGAAAGAAAGAAAAAAAAGAAAAAAGAATTCGTCCTATGCTGAAAACCACTTCTTATGGCATATTGGACAAGTACCATGATGAAAACCTAGCAAATAGGTGTTATACGTAATTCCTCTATCTTGCACTCTATACCTGGGGGTAAGTTCTATCCATCATATCCTCCATATTTCTACCATTTATCTCACTTGCATCTGTATTCCATCTTTCACCTTTGATCTTGACAGGGTTGAACATATTCATGAGCATTAAGTATCTTGACATGAGTTATCCTATCTATCAACCTATTCACTTGTTGCATTCATGCTACCCTATCATGATCTTACTTATCTTGAATCCACCTTCACTATTCCTAAAAAACCTTTCCATACTCCCAAACCCTTTACTCAGAGCCTCCATCACCCCTTTATCATGATTGGGCGATCCTATCCACATTGATCCCTTGATCTTGATTGAAATGAAGAATGAAAGAAATAAAAAATATGTTATAGAAAGTCTCTTGATATGTCCACTCCTTTGGACTGTTGTCATGACACTAGGTCATTATTCCATATACTATCCAACACCACCTCATTGGCCTACATTGCGATATTATTTTCTCCTAGCTTGGATAATCTTGAGGAGATGGTCCTACGGGTAACACACTTACCTCATCCATTATAGCCTATTCATTATTGATTCATCAGTTTGCAAATCCATCTTTCATGCCATATACCTTACTAGACATTGGAGACAAATCAATGTGATCTTATTTGAAAACTAGTAATCTCTAAAAATCTAAAAAGGTGAAAATGTTCCTGAAATTATCCAAAAACATATTAAATATTCTAAAAAAATTTTTAAAAAAAAATCCAAAATTTTAAAAATCCAAAAACATTCAAAATATTTTAAAAATCCAAAAACATAAACAATCTCTAAAAATCCCCAAAAAATAAAAATCTCTAAAAATCCAAAAAAAATTAAAAAACTTTAAAAATCCAAAAAATATTAAAAATCATAAAATCTTAAGTAAACTCTCAAAAGCTACATGGTCCTCCACATCATCGTTGTTGAATCAAACTGGGGGCACCAATTCAAATTCAATGAGCTTCACAAAATAGACACAAGTTGGCTCAAA
The DNA here is from genome assembly GCA_027943335.1 of Chamaecyparis obtusa. Taxonomy (NCBI): domain Eukaryota; kingdom Viridiplantae; phylum Streptophyta; class Pinopsida; order Cupressales; family Cupressaceae; genus Chamaecyparis; species Chamaecyparis obtusa. Next base: position 508,848 of record BSBK01008107.1, on the reverse strand, counting down.
ATCATCACATCAAAATCAAAAAATTGCTACACTTGAACTTCTTGATCAATATCACATTTCAAATATCCAAACACTTGATTTAAACAACAACATTTGACACATTGAATCTTCAAATGACAAATCATATCAAAATCTAAAAAGCTTAAACATAACTAAGGATCAAAATGGATGAAGTTCTATTGAAATATGGATCTACAAACAAAAGCAAAAATGTACAAAGTGTTACTTAATTTTTGGAATCATGTCTTTTAGCAAATCGATGAAGTTTTTTACTAGATGAGCAATGATGAAGACATGATATTTTCTTGATTTCTTCTTGAGTACTTGTCACAATGATTCATAACAGTATGTAAATCCATCTAATGACATGATCATCAAAGAATCATCGAGGAAATTTCTATATGAAAGGGATCAATTCTTTGTTTGTTTACTTGCAATATTAAAATCTGAGGAAAGTGATATTCATATCATCATAGTTGAAAATCTAACAAGTGAGGGTTGTACCAATTTCATGTTCCAAAAGTTTGATGATGAAAATAAGCATCATTTTCTTCAATAGAGACAACTAGCTGCATCTGTGTTAGATTAATTGCATGTTAGTTTACATGTGGATCCGTTTTCTCAAAATATGTAAGGAAAGCTAAAGGGGGTAGAGTTATCATCATCAAAGGACCATATCAATATACATCAATGTATGTATCCAAATAAATCAAGGTACATCATCAAATGTATAGAAATATACAACAACAAATGTCCATCAATATAATCGAAGTCCTGATCAACATCATCAAATGTCTGAAATGTCCATCATCAAGAATCCTGCTCAATCTGATCATCAAAGGCACATCAATATCAGAAAGATACACCATCAAAAAGTAAATGTCTAATCCATCAAATGATCCATGCTACATAAAGGACATCATTAATAATCAATCATGCTGATCAACTAGGGGCAACCCAATTCTACTCATCACCTATATCTATACCTGCACTTGTACCACCGGATGACCCTTCTCTTCTACCAATCCTTAATTTTTCATCAGGAGAACATCCAATCAACCCCGTATCATCAAAACATCCAACTAAGCATATGAAATCAAATATAAATCAGTCAAATAATCTAATTGATCATCTAACATCAATCAATTTATCCTATCATCCATTTTGCTCATCTTGAGTGCATCAAATCTCCCAACTCTAGATCTTGAGTAAGGAAAATCATTGTTTCATCTCTCTAGATCTTGAGAGTGAAACATCAATCCATCAACCTACCTATCCTATCAGATTGACATCAATACAACATCAACCAAGTGATTTTGACTAACATCAAGTGATTTTAACATCATCAACTTATTTGAACCATCAATAACATTTTATCAATCAAATCTTTTCTCATCAAATTCTCTCATAATTGGGGCATTTTCACATTGATTTTATCAGGAAACAATTTGAAATTTTCTAATCTCAACCAAATCATCCAAAATCATTTTGACTCATTTCTCGAGGGGGCATGCAGCCATCATATCAATCCAAATCAGAGATTCAAATCAAGAAAAACAAACAAAGAAGAATCTGTTGCAGGATAATCGAATGCAAATTTCTTGAATTCATCAGTGGGGAATCAAAATCAGCTAATCATGTCAAAACAAGTGTTGTATCCAAATTTCATCATCGTAACGACCAATAGTAACATCAATCAATTAGGGTTTCATTAGGGAATATGCATCAATCATCGCAATCAAATCAAACATCAAGTAATCAGGAATCTACATAAGGACATCAAACATTCTTTGAACCAATGCGCTCTGCCCATTCATTCAAATAGGGGCATTTGCAAAAACCTAAAAATTGTCAAGACTAATTCACGTGAGCAATCAAGGTAAAATTAAAGTATTAATTGCAATCAAGCCAAAATCCAATATTAATTGAAATCAAAAGCTAAAAGAATTAAATAAATCAAATAAATCATTTAATTGTGCAATTAATGTAATTAATTATATAGTTGAATTAAATAAAATTTAACCCATTCAAGGGGTACACATGGCTAAAGAAATTAATTAAATTCAATTAATTAATTCCTATTTTCTCTCACCCACCACATGGGAGGAATTACCTCAACCAATAGGAATTAAGGATTGGACTCACATGGATCAAATTCACATTGAATTTCAATCACTCATAAGGAGAGAGCATCTTGACCACTCATTTTGTCTCATTGTCCCAAGCTTTGAGGACACAATATTTAAATTGTCCCCATATTTGAAACCATGGACTTAAATCAAACTCAATCATGATCAAATTAACTCCATCCCCTATGCTTGCTAAAATCTATAAATAGAAGGCAAAAATCAAGAGAAAATGATCCCAATTACATCTTTGAATTGCATCATTACTATAGTGAATTTGAGCTAGGAACATTTTTTGCATAATCGAGCATTGTTTTGAGTAAATAGCCTTAATTCCATAATCGCTTAACATAATTCTCATTTTAGAGCTATCACTTATGGAGGCTTGCTGAGAGCTTTGCATTAGCATATCTAAATAGAGAGCTATATGATGTTTATTATCATTATTTTCATTAAATAGCTTCCTAATTATTGTATTTTAGCTTAATTTGATTGAAATAGTGATAAACTAATCCTATAAAGGTAAGTTTCTTGTACACAACTTAATTTTAGATTCCACTGATAACTGTTCACACATCTATAAATATATCGTGTTCACACACATCTCTTCATGCTCTCTCTCACCTTCGCAATAACAAAGATTGTATTATTAAATACATTACATCAACATATCACAACAAGGTCAACCAAGGACCTAATTATAAAAAATTTACAAAGAGTAACACACAATCCTCGATGTGATCCAAGACATGTTAATAAAGACATAATTAGGACCCAATTCTTCATCCACAAACACGCTATGATCCATAGATCACTCCACAAATATTCACAACACACTATCCATCAAGTCGGCCAAGAACACCAACATACCATAGGAAAATCATTGAACTCAATGACATAATCCAATGTGACCCAACAACACAAGTAGGACATGATCTAGAAACATCAACAAGAAACATGAAATATCATAATAGCAACACAAACATATTTGTCTTAGAATTCACAACTGTCTCTGCACTGCTCATCAGGAACACTAAAAATCAACATCTGTCACTTAATAAAATTAGCTTTCCAGCTTCCAAATCACAAACCATATGAGATGAGGACACACGTTCATATTCTAAACTCACCACTAGGTTAGCATCCAAGAATATTGCACAACCAATCCTCACCGAACCAAAAACTACAACAATGTTATCTCTAGAACAACCAAAAAATTGTCCTCTAGTAAATCACTCATAACTTCCTCAAATATTAGTGCAAACCTCTACAAATTGAACAAGATCAAATAAAGACATTCCACAACACTTCTATAGCTTCACAACATTTGATCTTCAATACACTATCTATACCGATTTAGAACTCTTCATTGAACAAACCAGAGAGTAAAGAAATATGTTGACATTAATGATAAAACATCATGTCAACACATATATGCATGAAATCTCCAACAATCTCTCCCTTTGGCATTGATGGCAACATATGATGTGAAAAACCAAATCAATGCACAAAGAAATCATATCAACAACAATATTCACAATATATCAACCACTCCCCGTAAGTATGACACTTAATTTTCCCATGGTAATCTCTCTCTTGATTTTCTTCCTTATTTTTCACATGGCTATCTCTCCCCCATTGAAATCAATGAAAAAGGCACATATATGCACTATGTCATGTAGGTCAAATATATGAACAACATACCTTAAAAGACAAACTACTCCCCCTAAGGATAATTCCCAAAAAACATCAATCTAGAATGAAAATAATCTTTGCACAGGCACCAAACCGATGCAATTCCATGCATCTCTAGCTCTAATCATGAGGGGCTATCACCCCAATCTTACCTCAGAGATACTCAAAAGTATCCTTTGGAATGGGCTTTGTGAAGATATCTTCAATGTGTTCTTTTGTAGATACATATTCCGATCTGACTTCTTTTTCATTCAACTTATCCTTCAAGAAATGATACTTTATAGATATATGTTTTGTTTTTGAATGCAATACATGGTTCTTTGAAATATTGATAGCACTTCAATTGTCACAGTAAATAAAAAATGGGCTCACCAAAACTTATTCTAATGTCTTCTAGTATTCGCTGAAATCCAAACTACTTGATTAAAGTTGATAGAAAAAGTAACATACTTAGATTCAGTAGTAGATTGAGATATACAAGTTTTTTTCTTACTTGACCAAGAGACTACCTTCTTCCCCAAGAAGAATTCTCCACTTGTAGTAATTTTATTGTCATCCATATTAGCTACCCAATCCACAACAGTATAAACACATAATGTAAGATCATCCTTCTTAGGATACCATAGGACATAATCCACTTTCCCTTTCAAGTATTTGAATATCTTCTTAACAACAACAACATATGATTCCTTCGATTCTTCTTGAAATCTCATAGAAATGAAAACATCAATTATTATGTCTAGTCTAGTTTGAGTCAATTATAGCAACCCACTGATCATTGATTTGTACCTTTTCTGATTAGCAAGAGAGGAATCATCATTCTTTTTCAATTTGCAACCAGTAATCATAGGGGTTTCAACATGTTTAGAATCATCTATTCTAAATCTCTTTAACAACTCTTTCACATACTTAGACTATGATATGTAAATCCTTTTTTTTGGTTGAATAATTTGAAGACCAAGAAAGAATTGTATCTCACCTATTATTGACATCTCAAATTCCTTTTGCATATCATTAGAAAAATACTTACTCAACTTGTCATTTCCACCAAAAATGATATCATCCACAAATACTTCAACAATCAAGATATTGTCAGGATCAATTTTTAAATACAAACTATTGTCAGCAATTTTTTTGCTAAAACCAAGTTTCATCAAATATTTATCTAACCTTTCATACCAGGCTCTTAGTGCTTATTTTAATCTATACAATTCTCTCTTCAATCACAAACCATGTCACCTTGATCAGTCAAAGGAAAACCATCTGGATGTTCAATGTAGACTTGCTCTTCCAATTCTTCATTCAAGAATGTAGAGTTAGCATCCATCTGATATACCTTGAAATATATGTAAGTAGCATATGCAAGAAAGATTCTAACAACTTCAATTCTATAAATAGGAGAAAAATTCTCCTCAAAGTAAATACCTTCTGTCTATGGATATCCTTTGCAAACTAATTTGTCTTTGTTCCTTGCCACTTCACCATCTTCATTTAGTTTGTTTTTGAAAACCCATTTTGTTCCAATCACATTATTGTCCTTTGATTTGGGAACTAAGATCCATGTTTTTTTCTTTTCAATCTATTCCAACTCTTCTTCCATTTCCTTAACCCAAATTTCATCTTTGCAAGCTTCATCAAAATATTTAGGTTAAAATTTAGAAATCAAACAAATTTCATCTCTGATTCTAGCATGTTTTCCTCTAGTTAAAACACCTTGATTTCTATCACCAATAATATGATTTTCTAATGATTCATCCTTACATACCTTGGAGTCTTTGGATTTTATTTCATAGAAGACTCTTGAGTTTCCACTTCTTCCTCAATTAAAACTTCTTCATCTTGTTCTATCAATCCATTATAATTTTGATTTTGATTTTGTACTTGTATAATCTGATTTTCTTTGTTATCATCTGATTCATAACTACATGAATTGACTCATTTTTTATAACTCTCATCAACTTTCACATTAGCACTTTCAACTATCTTTCTCAACCGATTGTTGAAACATTTATAAGCTTTTCTCTTTGTAGAATAACCAAGAAATATACCTTCATCACATCTAGGATCAAACTTTCCTAAATAATCATCTCTTTTGATATAGAATTTGCTTCCAAAAATTCTAAAATAATTAACTGTGGGAACATGACCATACCAAAGTTCATAAGGATTCTTACTAGTATCATGCTTTATCTAAACCTGATTCAATGTGTAGATTGCAATACTTATGACTTCTATCCAATAAGTCCGTAGAAAATTTCCTTCTATCATCATAGTTCTTGTATTGTTAAGAATATACACGTTCCTTCGCTATGCAATTCCATTCTATTGTGGGGTTTGGGGAGCTAAAATCTATCTTCTTATTCTATTCTATTTGCAATATGCATTAAATTCTCTTGAAGTAAACTCTCCACCTCTATAAGATCTCAAAAATTTCAACTTCATTCCTATCTCAGCCTCAACCATAGCTCTAAAGATCTTGAATTTGTCAAAGGCCTTAGATTTTTCCTTAAAAAATGTAACCCACATCATCCTTGAATAATCATCAATGAATAGTATGAAATACTTGTCACTATAATAACTCCTAGTCCTAGTAGGACCACATAAATATGTATGCACCAAATCTAACAATCCATTTGAAGAATATGTCTTACTTTTAAAGGTAGATTTTTTAAGCTTTCCCAATTGACATTCCTTACACATCACATTATCAGGAGTCAACAATCTAGGTAGATATCTTATAGCATGTGTAACACTTATCTTCACAATGTTAAAAAAGTTTACATGACAAAGTTTCTTATGCCATAACCAACTTTCATCAATTCTAGCATTCAAACATTTATTCTCTGTGCTACTCAAATGAAAAATATTATCTCTGGTACTTGATGTAATCACATTTGTAGAGCTTCGTTTGATTGTGCACTTTCCACCCTTGAATTCTAACATGTATCCTTTACTAACAAGTTTTTGAACACTCAAAAGATTATTCCTCAAACCGTCAACATATAGAACATCATTAGTATTATTCTTACCATCTAGTGTAATTGAACCTCTTCCTCTAATAAAAAATGATTATTGTCACCAAATCTGACAACACCATCATCATACCTTTCTGATTTAAAAATTTATTCTTATATCCATTCATATGATGTGAACAATCATTGTTAATCACCCATTCATCTTTTATTTCAACATGTGCAGCTAGGGTTTTTTCCCCATTCAAGAACGTTGGATTCTCATCTCTAATAGCAATAAAGACAAACTCATCTTCAGTCTTTTTAGATTCATCATCAGTTACACCATAAAAAATAGTTAGATAACATTTCTTGTGATACTTAGGCTGAAACTTTCTAGGCTTATACTTTGGTACTCTCTCAGGACATCCATAAGCAAAATGACCAATCTTATTGCAAGCAAAAAATTTTCAAAGGTAGCTTCCCTTCATACTTACGTTCACCCTTGGGCACTCTCTTTTCAATTAGGGCTTATAGCTCTTCCATCTTTCTTTCCTCTTCTTCAATCTTTGCCCATTCCTTAACATATCTAGATTCACGCTTAGATAAACTTTCTCCAAATTCATTGTTTGGCTTATCCTTAGAAATAGTAGCTTTAAATGCAGATTCATACTTAGGAAGATTTTCACAAAATCTAGTCATTTCAAAACTATATAACCTACCAACTAGTAAATCCTTTGTCACTTTAGAAATAGTCCTAATTTATTTAATTGCAACAACTTTATTATCATAATCAAGAGGCAAGGATCTTATAATTTTAGAAATAATCTCATCCTCATCCATTGCTCCACCAACACTTCGAATTCCCAAAATAGGTTCGATCACCTTCTGAACATAGGCTTGAATATTTTCATCTTCACTCATCCTCAAGACTTCTATCTTCCCTTTCATGCTTTACAACTTCACTTGCTTCACAAGAGAGTCTCCCTCATGCAATGCTTCTAATTTTATCCATATCTCATGTGTGGTCTCCAACTGCATGACATTTGTATATTTGACATTTGACAAGGCACTCAACAAGGCTTCCTTGGCTCTCATGTTATATCCAAATTGGGTCTTCTCATCAGCACTAGCAACAACCAAATTTGAAGGAGGCTTGTAATTTTTATTTGTAACTGACCAGTACTCTTCTCCAATGCACCTCAAGCGTGTAATCATTTTTCCCTTCCATATAACATAGTTGGTTCCATCAAATCTTGGACAATCCTTCTTAAAGGCTGCCATCCTAGATGATCTCAAGCGGTTAAGATTCAAAAAGAGGATCTAGCTTTGATATCAATTATTAGAAATACAAAAGCACACACAACTAAGAGGGTGGGGGGGGGGGGGGGGGTGAATCAGTTGTGTCAAAACCAAAACTTATCAATATTTAACTTTTTTACTTGATGTGAACATTAAAGAACTAAACCACAATTACAAGAACATATCACACTAGAATTTTTGTGTGGAAACTTGGTTAAGAGAAAAATCACGGTGAGGATCAAACCTACTAGATAATGTACTAGCAAATATAACCCTATTAAAGGTACAATAGGGGAATGCACATGCATTCAAGATCACTGTCTAGAGATTATTGCTCAAATACAATTGAAGAAAACAACCCTTGGGTAACAAACCAAGTCACAACAAGGGCTACAAACCCAAATGGACTACAATCCACTATGAACAAAAATCCACTGATTTATGAACTGACTGATAGCATCTCAGATATGTCAATACAGCCCTAATGAAGTATAGCCATGTTATGACTTAATTTCATATTCGATTCATACCTCTTGGCGCATCCATAGATATATCTTGTTCACACACATCTCTCCATACTCTCTCTCACCTTCACAATAACAAAGATTACACCTTTAAATACATTACATCAACCTATTACAACAAGGTCATCTAGAGACCTAATTAAGAAATATTTACAGAGTAATATACAATTCTTGATGCAATCCAAGACGTGTCAGAAAAGACATAGATAGGACCCAATTATTCTTCCACGAACATGCTATGATCAATAGATCACTCTGTAATACCCCATAATTGGCACCTAATAAATTCAATCAATTTTGGTGCATTTTCGTCAATTTCACGTCTTCAAAGTCCTATCTCACTAGGCAATTTTCTCTCTCCTACTTGGCTCTATTTGACTTGATATCAGTTGCAAAGACCCTAAATTGCAATAATCAAATACTAAATTAATTCCTAAAGTCTTTGACTTATATTAGCTAAATTATCCCTATGATAAATTAATTTAATTCTAAAGTCCTAAGTGCTTTCTAATTAAATTAAATCTACTCCCTTTAGCTAATTACACATCAAAAAGGAATTAATATTATTTAGTTATTCGAATGGACACCTGTTTATTTGAATTTAATTATTCAAATTATTCGGAGAGTCACACCCCACATGTGGCAAAAATTCCATTCTTTAATTAAATAATTGTTTGCATATTTGTCTCCTTCTCCAACAAGCAAGTGAAGAGTCTCAAAGAGGAATGAAGAGTCAGGAGTTTCAAATCAAGAAACTCTTCATTCCCCTTCTGGCATTTCTATTTAAAGAGCTTGTTTTCCCTTTCCAAAGGATCGAACTTTCAAGAGCACATAGATTATAGCGAAATTCTACTACATTTTGTGATTCAAAGCTTTTAGTGCATCATTTTAGTTAAATCATTTTTAGCATAATTGCATTCATTTTCTCAAGCTTTTTAGATTAATCTCATTCTAGCTTTAAGATTGCATTTCTCTCATTTAAATTAGTTTGCTTACTTGTTCTTAATTTAGTTGCATTCTTATTTGAAAATACCAAAAAGAGTTGCATTCTCATTTTTTTAAATTAATTGCATTCATACTAGTTTAATTGCAATTTGATTTCTTGCATATGCTTTTCTTTTAAATCCTCCATTGTAGAATCGGTCTTATGGTTGTTGGCTTTCAATTTGAGAGCAAATTTTAAAAACCCCGACTACATAGGAGGCAACAGGTCACTTCACAACAAATTTCAGATTGAATAATTCATATTCTTTCCCGTAATTCGATCATGTGAGTAAGGACTATGTTGCGTGTGTGTTGGATTTGAGGTCCACATTCAATTATACACACACTCCATAAATCTTCACAGCATGTTATCCATCAAGTCAGCCAAGAGCACCAACACCATAGGAAAATCATTGAAATCAATCGCATAATTCGATGTGATCTAGCAACATGAACATGACACGATCTAGAAACATTAGGAATAAACATGAAATACCACAATAGAAACACAAACATCTCTATCTCAGAATTCACAACTGTCTCTGTACTGTTCATTAGGAACACTAAACATCAACCTCTATCACTCAATAAAATTATCTTGCCAGCTTCCAAATCACAAATTATCTTACCCGAGGACACACATCCATGTCCTAAACTCACCATTAGGTTAACAACCAAGAATATTTAATAACCGATCCTCACTGAACCAAAAACTACAACATTGTTATCTCTAGAATAACCAAAAAACTATCCTTTGATAAATCACTCATAACTTCCTCAAATCTTAGTGTGAAACTCTGCAACTTGAACAAGATCAAGTAAAAATGTTCCACAACACTTCTATAGCTTCACAACATCTGATCTTCAATATACTATCCATACTGATTCAAAATGCTTCACTAAAAAAACCATGGAGTAAAGAAATATGTTGACATCAATGATAAAACATCAATGTCAACACATATATGCATGAAATCTCCAATAGTTTATTCTATGTTAACAAAAAATTTTAGTGCAAATTTGACCCTATTTTCCAAGGGTTCCCTGGCGGTTCATTAAACCTCACACTTATTATAATAATTCCATTTATTATAACATCTTCCATTAATACTCATTTTCTTAGTAGTATTCTTTACCACATTTTTGTAGATTCTTCTTATCTCCAGAAAAAATGGGGTTTGATCAATATAATTAGATGTTGACAATAAAATTGAAGCGTAAGGTCTAGATTTTCTTATGTTAGAGAAATCAACTATTAGGTGATTCAATAAGAAGGAAACCATAATAATGCAATAACTAACACATGCAAACCATAAAAGAATAAGTAGTTCTATACATTCATATGCACCATAAGATTTGTTTGTTCATATGTTCTTTGTACAATATACATTCTTTACCTCAAGCATAGATATACATATTGCATATGTTTTAATAGTATTTTTGTTTAGTTTTATTCATTATTGTACATAAGAAAATGGTGCAAAATGTGATGTAGAGAATAATAGATCACTCACCAAGTTCTTGTGGGGGGTTGTACATTTGGGAAAGTAAGTATGCTCCCAAAGGCTCATCCTAAAGAAAATCATATCAGCACAAGCCAAGATGGATGTAGGTGTGCTAATGCAAGATCCAAATGAGATAAGGAATCAAGATTTTACTTTCCTTAAAAAGATGTGGAACGTGTGTGATTCTGATATGTAAATGTATGAAAGGAATTGATTCCATGACTAAGGAAATGATAACTAACAAGATGTAATATCATATCTGATGCATAAAATTAAATGTAAGATGAAAAGAAGAAGAATTAACTCACCTTGAAAGCTAGGAGGGAACAAGTAAACTTAGATTTGGATTTTACTATCGTGGGGCTGTCAAGAACATAAATAGTTCTAGATCTGGAACTCTGGTTCCTATATCTTTTGATTGTGAAAATTGAAAATTCCCAAGACTATGCCAACTCAAGTCGGCCTTATCTTGGAGACTCCAAATCTGGTGAATTCTTTGAAAGATCAGTCACTGGTTTTGTAACTCTGAAATTATGGATTCGAAACTATGAAAACATGTTCATACACACAAGAAGAAGGGGAAAAGATTGTGGAAAGGGGCTTGCCTTGGTCAAGCCCTTGTATAGGAATCAACCTTGTAATGAAATAGAAATTGCATAAGGAAAATACTGTGAACAAAATAAATAAAAGTATTCACCTTGTATGAGAAACCCTCATGGATTGATGTTAGGATCTGATAAACCCATGAAGATGCTTGTATGATTTCTTGAAATGTGTTGTATAATCAAGGATGTCTCCAAAAATGCATGGATCTACACTTGCCAGCCCTAGATCTTGAATGTATGCATGCTTGTGGATCTTATTACTAGCTTGAGAATTCCTCTACTTATCCATGAGAGAGAAACTTGCATTTCCTTTTCTTGAATGAAGAATTGAAGAGATGGAGACTTGGAGATCTTCAATGGGTGTTTGCCTTCAAATATTGAATCCAAATCCTCAATTGCACAACTTGAATTGCTTGATTTTCTTGCACTTGATCAATTGATTGCTTGCACATAAGCTGGATGATAATGGATTTCTTTCATGATCATCAATGGTCATGGATTGCTAATGGATGTCAAAATGAGAGGCCTTGATGTCCTTTTATACTCATTTTGAGACTCAATATTTCCAGGGTGACCACAACTGAGATCAGGAAATAAAACACCCTTGCATTAAGCTCAAAGCCTACTTAAAATAAATGCCCAAGGACAAGGCCAAATTGGGTTGGCCTTATCCAAGAAAAGGCCATCTTGGGTTGGCCTTATCTAGGATGAGGCCAACTTGGGTTGGCCTAAAACTGACAAGGCTAATTTTGAAGTGATTCTGGGGCTTGGGAAGTGTGCAAAGTCTTGGGGAAAGAAAATGACATATGTGAGAAATCAAGCATAAATGTAGTCAGATCTAGGAATCACTAAAATGGGTCTAATAGTTCTTAAAGCCCCCAATTAATGGGTACTAAATTTTTAGGATGGTACCATTAGCCCCTACTTTAGCGGGAGTATGAGAAAAGATCATGCTCACAGTAAAGTAGATCAAATGCATAGGATAATCTCATCAAGGTCAAGGGGACAAGGAAACATCAAGCCCCCAAGTGATTTAAGTCCCCATCAAATAAAAAATCAAGATAAGAGAGACAACACACGAGAGAGAGAGAGAGAGAGAGAGAGAGAGAGAGAGAGAGAGAGAGAGAGAGAGAGAGAGAATTACCTTAGCCTAGTAATATTGTATGTCTTACAGTGAACCACACCAAGAAAGTGCCACAAAAGATGTCATTAAAAGTTATAGCAAGCTGTGTTATGCTAATTCAATCCATCAAGGACCTATCCTTCAGGAAAGTGTATCCAATAAGGGGTATAAAAAAGAGAGATTTGTCCTAAGAGAAGGTAAGCTTCTGTAGGGATAAAAAAGAAAAGGACGATTTATCCTTAAGGAAAGAGTATCCATTAAGGGATCCAAAGGCGATCTATCTTAAGGGAAGGTAAGATTCCTTAGGGACCAAATGCAAAAGAGCATTGAATCAGTGCATGTGTGAAAAATGTGAAACATAGAGAGGAGTGTATGCTCCCATGCTAAAGTGATTAAAAATACCTTAATGGGAGAAATTTCTTTAACATAGCGTACATGCATCCATGATAAATGTTTCCACTATGAAATGCTCCCAAGGAAGGACAAATCAAGGGAAATGAGCACATGAAAAAACATAGCATGGAAGGGATCTACCAACTTTGGGGTCAGTATGATCATATGATAATATGTGAAATATTATGTCAAAATGAAATTTCATCATTCTCCTAAGGTTGTATAACTACAAACACAATGGAAGAAAAACACGTAAGAGCTATGAAGAGTCTTTTTGGGCTAGAATCATGGAGACCAAAAAGAACAGGTAGCTACTATGTTGCATCATCCTAAGAAAATAACACAAATGCACATTTATGAATAGTGGGATAGGTACAACATAACATGTAATGACATAGAGAAGAAGAGAGATACAAATAGAAGAATGTTTACGACATTGTGATTCCTTTATCACCCACTCCAATAGAGAAAAAAAGGGTCATTTAAAGAAATCAAAATAAAACACATAACAATAAACACATCATGAGGGAAACACAATACAATAGGAAAAGACATATAATCCACTGCACAAGAGGAGATAATCAAGTGTATTTCCCCTCCCCCCCAATCTCGATCTCTAATGTTTAGAGAGGTTGGAAACTCGCAAGAGGAGCACCATCAAGCAAAATAGATGGAACAGTAGCTAGTTCAAAACAAGGACCCTGCTGTGAAGATAGGTCGATGTGTTTGTCACTAGGAGTGATAGATAATTGTTATAAAAACATCACTGATAAATCATGATCAATATAAATAGTCGCATAGTCATTAAAATCACTAGCATGAATATCATTGTTAGCATCAAGAATATCATCATTAAGAGTATCTTCTTCATCTAGAGTAATTGTAATAGAATCCAAGATACGAATAACATTGTCATGTTTGTTCATTTTAATCTTGTTTAAATTCACTTCTTCTATGGGCTCAAGCAAGGGTTGGTCAAAGGGAAGCAAAGCATGAGGAGGTGTATGAGGTGAAGCAATATTTTGAGAAGCACATTGATGGGCTCTAGCATGATGCTTGCAACAATGATCACAAGCATGGCGATTGCATTTGGTTTTGTTGGAAATCTTGATCAATCAACATCAGGTCCTTTTTCTTCCTTAAGAGGGAGAACAAAAGGAACTACACTAGGTTAAGATATGGGTTGAGAAGTATGTGTATAAGAGAAAGAAAGAATAAGTATAGGTGGTGTAGGAAGAACTCCATGTATAGGATCATCCTTAGGTTTTCTAAGTACACAAATCTTGTCAACTTTGTAGGCTTGGTATGAGTGAAAGAGATGGTCAAGGACGAGTTTGAGTTGGTTGATAAATGGAAGGCCAAAATAAATCAAGGTCAACTAAGTCTCGAGGAACAAAAGGATGATAAAGACTTTGGTTAACAATTATAATTTCTCCCTTATGAGGAAATTTAAGAAATTTATGAATATGAGAAGCCACAACTTTCATTGAGGTAAGCCAAGGAAGATAGTTTGACTTGGAATTGATCAAAAGTCAGAATGACAGTGAAGGTAGCATCTACAGTTTTACCAACTTCAATAGGAAATGGAAAGGAGCCATGTGAAGGATAAAAGAAACTATTACAATTTTGGATCATAACATCAGATTTATCATAGAAGTCATGCTGCAATCCCTTACTATAAAGATGTTCTTCAGTTATCACATTCACCATGCAAATGGGGTCAATAAGGAAACCATAGGAAGGAATGCCATTAACCCTTGCGAAAATGTATAGGGAACCATCAGGTGATTTAATTGTCTCAGAAGAGTCAAAGGTAATGCAAGGATGAGGTGAAGGTTTAGGTTCAGTCTTAGTTTTGGGTTTCTCAACTTGATTGACCACATGAGTAGATTCATCAATTTTTTTCGTCATAGTCAATGAAAGGAGGAGAAGAAGAAGGTTGATTTTGGTTAATGGTATTGGTTGAATGATATGGAAAAGGATTGGTATAGATTTTCAAGTTTTGGTTAGGAAGTGCAACATATTTATTTCCATTGTTATTGTCACCTTCTACAAATATCGCATTGGAATCAATAAGGCCTTGAATAATAGTTTTCAATTGATAACACCTCTTAGTATCATGGCTAGGTTGATGATGGTATTGACATAAAGATTTGGGATCAAAGTATTTGGATTTAGGTTTAGAAGGACCAATGGGTTTGACAGGAGGAAGTGTTAACACATCAGAATTAATTAACTTCAACATTACATTATGTAAAGATTCATAAAGGTGAGTAAAATTACAAGCACATTTAAAAATGGATGAAAAATGAGCCACACCTTTGGATGCTGTTGCCACTTGTTCATCAACAGTGTTGGATGAGTTATTGATTTTGATGAAGGTTTTCAATTTCTGAAACTTGTTAAAATTGGATGTGGCATCTCTCTTATCAATGAGAACAAGAGCCATTGGAGTGGTGCTCTAAAATTAACTCACTTGTAGTTATTAATGATGAAGCATTGCACATAATTGAGAAAAGGAAGAGAATTCAGAAAGAAGAATCTTATCTCTTATGTCTTTTTGTAAATTAGCAATAAAAATGCATTGCACATCAACATCAAGCATAGAATAAGAAATTAGAGCATGCAAATGCTTAAATATACCAATGAAGTCACTAAATTTTTCTTTAGCTCATTATTTACAATGCATCAAATTAGTCAAAGAAATTTGAGGACCAATGCTGTTTTGAAATTGTTGAATGAAAGCATTAGCAAGCTTGTGAAAGGAATCAACAAAATAAGGAGGCGAAGAGCAATACCATTGCAAGGCTTTATCTCGAAAGGTTCTAGTAAATGTTTTTTCCATGAACCTATGGTTGTGAGAGAGATAACTTCACAAGGTTTGAAAAGTCTTAACATGAGTCAAAGGATCACCCCTAACATTATAGGTCACAATAGGAGGAATCTCAATGTTTTTCTAGATAACAACACAGATGATATCCAAAGATAAAGGACTAGCAATATCACAAGTAGGAATGTTGAACTTGGATTGGGTCATGGAGGCAATTTGTTGTTGCAAAGAAGACACGGTTTGAGCCAAGGTATTAATGGTAGAATCGGTAAAAGAAATAGTGGGAGGAGAAATATGAGAAATGTTAGGAACATTGTTTGAAATAGAAATAATTTTTGAATAGGAAAAAGGGACACTATGATAAGTGCGCATGGATGAAGGAAATGAAACACATGGCACACTTGAAGGAAGAGAAGGAAGAATATAATTAGGAAGAATCACATGTGTAGGATTGAAATTTTGGACTAAAGTGGTCATGATAGGGGGAGTAAAAGTGGACACACTAGGAATGGAAGTAGAAATAGGCAAAGAGGCTTCAACACTTATAGTAGGTGGAGTGAGACCTAAATCTTGAGAAAAATCCCTAAGAGGTTTGGCATTGGAATGGAAAAGAATATAAATGCTACACATGATGTTAACACCATGTTCATCATTATGAATAAGTTTCCTTATGCCTTCTACAATGGAAAGAGCTTCAAGATTATGGTTTTCTTGAGCTAGCAATTATTCAAACTTTTCAAAATCAAGGGAAAGTTTTTGGACTTTGTCAACCCTTAAGACTTAATCTTAATCATGAGAAGAATGAGAAGATTTGTTCTCTATAATAGGATTGATGTCATTAAGATGTGTGTTAGTCTGATCAAGATTCCTAGGAAAGAAGGAGGGTTCAAGATAAAAGGAACCCATAAGTCTACGACTTCTACTAACCAGAATGTTGTAGATAGGACTCAAAGTGATAACACTCATGCACAAAGGAATGAAAGGAAACATAAATGCAATGCAATTATGAGATTTGAAAGAAATATGCAAAAAGAAAGTCTTTTTAGGACAAGCACATTAACTATAAAATTCAAACTAGGTATAAATGCATACAATGTAGCAAAGTTGTAATGTAAATAATGACTATGACAATGTATACATAATAGATCTAGATATGTAATTGCAAGAAAGGAAATATAACACCAAAATCAGAATGGAGATGTTATAAGTCGGGCTCACCAAAATGTACATAAGAAAATGGTGAGCAATGCTATGTAGAGAATAATTTACCAGTGACCAAGTTCTTGTGGTGGGTTGTACATTCAAGAAAATAAGTATGCTTCCAAAGGCTCACCCTAAATAAAATCAAATCAACACAACCTAAGATGGATGCATAGGTGCTAATGCAAGATCCAAATAAGAGTGAAGGAATTGAGATTTTACTTTTCTTAAAGAGATGTGGAATGTGTGTGATTGTGATATGTAAATGTATGAAAAGGAATTGATTATATGACTAAGGAAATGATAGCTAACAAGATCTAATATTAAATTTGATCCATACAAGTACATGTAAGATGAAAAGAAGAAGAATGAACTCATCTTGAAATCTAGGAGGGAATAATTAAACTTTAGATTTGGATTTTACTCTTGCAGAGATACCAGGAATATAAATGGTTCTGGATCTAGAACTTTTGTGCATGTACCTTCCGACTGTGAAAATTGTAGATTCCCAAGACTATGCCAACTCAAGTTGGCCTTGTCCAAGAAAGTTGACCTTGTCCTAGAGACTCCAAATTTGGTGAATTTTGTGAAATATTAGTGATTGGTTCTATAACTATGAAATTCTAGATTTGAGACTCTAAAAACCTATTCTTGCACATAAGAAGACAAGGAAAATTTTCTGGAAAGGGGCCTTCCATGGTCAAGCCCTTGTATATGAATTGACCTTGTAATGAATTAGAAATTACATAAAGAAAACATTGTAAACAAAGTAAATGAAAACATTCACCTTGTATGGGAAAATGTCATGGATGGATGTTAGGATCTGATAAACCCATGAAGATTCTTTTATGCTTGCTTGAAATGAGTTGTAGAATAAAGGATGTCTCCATAAATGCATGGATCTACACTTTCCAATCCTAGATATTGAATGTATGTATCCTTGTGGATCTTCTTTCTAACTTGAGAATTCCTGTACTTATCCATGACAGATAAACTTGCATCACCTAGGGAAGATTGCCTTTTCTTGAATGAAGACTTTAAGAGATGGAGATCTTTAATGGGTGTTTGCCTTCAATCTTGAATCCAAATCCTCAATTACACGACTTGAATTTCTTGACTTTCTTGCACTTGATCAATTGATTGCTTGCACATAAGTTGGATGCTAATGGATTTCTTTCATAAATCATCAATGGTCATGGGTTGCTAATGGATGTCAAAATGAGAGGCCTTGATGTCCTTTTATACTCATCTCAAGAGTCAATATTGTCAAGTCGATCATAACTAAGATCGAAGAATAAAACACCCCCCACATTGGGCCTAGAGTCCACTTAAAATTAATGCCCAAGGACAAGGCCAACTTTGTTGGCCTAGTCCCAACATGGCTAATTTTAAAGTGATTTTGGGGTGTAGACAATGTGCAATGTCTCAGGGAAAGAAAATGATAGATGTGGAAAATCAAGCATAAATGCAGTCAGATCTAGAATCACTAATTTGGCTCTAATAGGTCATAAAGCCACCAATTAATGGGTGCTAACTTTTTAGGAAGGTAAAATTTTATATATATATATATATATATATATATATATATATATATATAATATATATATATATATATATATATATATATATATATATATTATATATATATATATATATAAAAGTTCATTACGTAAATCTATTTTTCTCTGCCTCTTCTTTTTTCACCTCAATTCCGTTGGAGTACTGAAGCCACTGAGAGGGGTGGTGAATCAGTGGTATAATTTTAAACTAAAGAAAACTCTCTATAAAACAAACTTAAAGATGTGTAAGTTAATGTGCAACAGTAACAAGATAGACAATAAACAAAAATCACAACCCACCAAAGGTTCTTGACACAACGATTTATAGTGGAAAACCCCTAAGGGTAAAAAAACCACTCTTAAATTATCTTTTATTGAGTCTTATTGGCAAATTTTTATAGCACACACTCTAGGAGCACCAACCCCTATTACACTTTTTAGGAGCACCCACCCCAAGGAACACCAATCCCTTACAATCTTGAAGCACCCACTTCAATACAAAGAAGAAGTTTTAAATCAGAGTGACACTCTGTTACAATACGTCACATTTGACATATAACAACACCTCAGAGATCCTTATCACACTGCTCAACTTTCAATCACATCTCTATTCATTCTATAGATTCTTCTGCATACTGTTTCATCATAGATATCTACATAAGCTTCACATCAACAACATTAGAAACACTTAAACACAATCATGATTTTCAATGTATTCAAATCTCAAAGCTATCAAGTTTCCACAATCCATCTGAATTTGTTAGGTAATTTCTAGATTTGATTGTGTAAGTTTTTTTATCATCAACGTTTTGGATCACACTACATGATCCGTCGTCAGGATGCAATAGAGAAAGAAGGAGAAGAAAATTATAGATTGGCAGACCTAGAATGGACTAAGAAGAAGGGGAAGGGAGACAACACACTAGTCGGGGTTGACAAGACCCCCTAAGAGACCAAAGAAACAAAAGAAAACAACACAAAATAAAATCAAGCCTAAAGCCAAAACACAAAAACACAAAATACCATAATAAGAATAAAAAAAAGGAAATAAATTAAAAATAAAAATAACCTAAGAGAGAAAATCCAAAGACAACAATAACAAGAAAATATAAAAATAACAAGAAGAAATAAATAACTATACAAATTAAGAGGCACACAAAATACAACACAAAATAAATCCAAAATATAGGTGAATAAAAAAACAAATAAAGAGGAACAAAAAAGGGAAACCTAACTACACAAGAATGCAAATGATGAAAGCCACAAATGAAACAAACAAGAAAAGAGATTAAAATATAAAAATAAACAAAATCAATATCAAGAAAAGAAAATAAATAAATTAAAAAAGTAAACCTACAAGTAAAGGATAATATATACCAATTTGAGAAATACAATAAATATATATATATATATATATATATATATATATATATATATATATATATATATATATATATACACATATACATATATATATATATATATATACATATATATATATATCTATATATATATTATATATACATATACATATATATATATATATACATATATATATATATACATATATATATATATATACATATAAATATATACAAATATATATATATACATATACATATACATATAAATATATACATATATATATATATATACATATACATATACATATATATACATATACATATATATATACATATATATATGTATACATATATATATATATAATATATACATATATATATGTATATATATATATATATGTATGTATATATGTATATATATATATATATGTATGTATATATATATATATATATATACATATATATATACATATATATATATGTATATATATATATATGTATACATATACATACATATATATATATATATAAATGTATATGTATATATATATATATATATACATACATATATATATATACATACATATATACATACATATATATATATATATATATATAGAGAGAGAGAGAGAGAGAGAGAGAGAGGGGGAGGGGAAATTAGAGAAAGTAAAAGCTAAATATAAGAAATCTAATAAAGGATAAAAAAAAAACTAACCTAATAAATAAGAAAAGCAAACAAAGAAATCAAAGAGTGAAAATACTAAAAATAAATAAAATAAGTTCACTAAGAGAAGCAAAAAAAAAGACATATAAACAAAGCAATATGAAAATAAAGGAAGAAATAAATAAATATACTAAGGCAAAAACAAACCAAGCTAATACAGAAAATAGCTAAATATAAAGGAAGAAATCCCAAGCATATAAAACTAAAATTTACAAACAAGAATGTGTATAAAATAAGAAAACTGCTAAATATAACAAGAAAAGGATAGCAAAATAAACACACACACACATAACAAGAACCAAATATCCACCCAAACATAGACGCATAATTTTTTTAAACAAACAATTAAATATCGAGAAAATAAACCCCACTAAAAAGCACAAACATAAACAAGAGAAGACAAAGCGATGAAAAAGGAGGCGAGAGGAGAGAGAGAGAGAGAGAGAGAGAGAGAGAGAGAGAGAGAGAGAGAGAGAGAGAGAGAGAGAGAGAGAGAGAGAGAGCAAAGGAGAAAACTCAAAGGCAAGCCTTGATAAAGAGAAAGGAGTCCAGGGAGATAGAAATGAAAACACTGAGTTAGAGAAGGAGACAAGACCAGGATAGCAAGAGACGACTAAAGTACCAACACCCAGAGCCACCCAACCAGAGCTCCACAAGGGCAAGAGATGAACCACAAACAAAGAGAACAAAACAAAGCCTCAAGCCAAGGGGAACGAAGAAGAAAAAGGGGGGGAAGAAGAGGGAGACAAAAAAAGAGGACCTGAAGGGGATATGATGAGGGGTCACAATGAGAGGGGTTCCTTAGGGAAGACAACGACTGCCAAGAGTTACTTAAGCTCCAACCATCATCACAATTAAGGTTGGAGGGGTTTTTACTGATTACAATCGCCTCCTTGAGATTTCTCTTGAAGAAGTTTTCCTCCTTGAACACAATTTGCAATGTCCTCCAAGAAAATATGGTGCTTAGTGGAAGCAAAGTGCTCAACAATAGTTGATTTGACAACACACTTGTATTTGATGTCTACATGATGCTCTTTAATATGGGTGTTGAAGGAGTGGCCAGTTTCACCTATGTAGGGGGTTCCACAAGAACAAGTAACCTTATATACTCCTGACTTTGAAAAGACATCCCTGGAGTCTTTTAGAGTGGTAATACAATTCTTCAAGGTCGTCAAAGGCTTAAAGGCAACCTGAACACCTTTTTGACCATAATTTTAGAGATCTTATGGGAGATCCCAACTACTTAGGGAATGGAATAATTGAGGCTTCATGGGATGGAGAGGGAGGGAGATTGGAGGAAGAATGAAAGATAGATTTGGCCTGGTAGAAGGCTCTAGAGGTATGCTTGTCAGGATAACCATTCCACTTGAACACATGATGAAGATGGGTGAGTTCTTGGTCTAAATTATCTTTGTCACAAATTCGATGGGCTCTCAGAGAAAGGGTTTTGAGGATGCCAAATCTTTGGTTGGGATGGTGGTAAGAGGAAGCATGAAGATAAAGGTCAATGTGAGTGGATTTACAAAAAATCCCATGACCAAGAGAGCCGTCAGTTTTTTTGTAGATCATGATATCAAAGAACAACAAATAATTATTTGATTTGATCTCTTTGGTAAAGGAGATACATGGAGCTACATTGTTGAGGTGCACATAAAACTCTTCCAGTCCACCATGACCATGCGGCCAACAAACATTGGTGTTATCTATGTAGCATTTCCACCACTTAGGTTTTAAGGGGGAAAGATCGCAAGGCAAGCTCCTCAAACTGCTTAATATACAAAATTGCGATTAGAGGAGAGAGAGGTGAACCCATGGACACTCCATTGACCTATATATAAATGACACCTTGGAAAGAGAAGAAGGTGGAGTGCAAGAAAAAATCCACAAGAGAGGCAACCACAACATTAACCTTGCGCTTGACAATCTCAATAGAGTCAAGAATGGGAACCTTGGTAAAGAGGGAGACCACATCAAAGCTAATCAAAATGCCATTATTGTCACATCTAGCTTCCTTAATAAATTGGACAAAATAGTTAGAGTCTTTGACATGGGAGTCCGAGTTACCCACAAGAGGAGCAAGTAATTTGGCTAGGAAGGAGGCCAATTGGTAGGTCGAGGAGCCAATGGTATCCACAATGGTTCTCAATGTAATATCAACTTTGTGGATTTTTGGAACCCCATAAATGCAAGGAATAATCTCCTTGGAGGGAAAAACTCGCTTCTTGGTGTCATCATCAAAGGACAAGCTGACAATGGTTGCTTTGACCTTCCTTATAATCTTGGTACAAGGGTTATGAGAAACAACCTTATAATTGTTGGTGTTAAAGACAAGGTCAAGCATTTTGGTAATGTAGTCAGATTTGTTCATAATTATTGTGGCATTGCCTTTATCCGCTCTAGAGATAACAAGATTGTGATTACAGACAAGATTCTTAAAAGCAAGGATCTCAGCCTTGGGAAAATAAACATTGCAATAAAAAATTACAAATAATTCTAGGAAATAGTCATGACATGAACATATTATAAAACAAATACAATCATCTGAATATCGAACCCTTATTGTCATTGTTTAACAATCAAAACCCTCATCTCAATAGATTGATACAACCAACATACACTCTCTTCAAAAATAACATTTTCAACATCAACACTTTCATTCAATCATCCTTTTATGCAAACCCTGTCTTTGTTATGACAGTTCAATCTGATAAAATTGTGAGCTACAACTTCAAATTGATTATCTTCATCTTATTCCAAAATTGTTGTTTATGCATCCAACTCATTATGTATTCAAAACACATTTTATTATCTTTCAACCCATTACTTAGATTACAAATGAAAAAATGAATGACATAATCTCCATCAATTGTTTAAACATAGTGTGTAACTGCTTTTATGTTTGTAAACCCGATTCAATAAAGGAATATGAAAAATGACCATTGTGAAATAATTAACTCTTGACA